>VMDR010011621.1:0-28122 GCA_007922815.1 Macrotus californicus | reverse complement strand
AAATATTTTGAACAAGTATGTGCCAGAAAATTTGTCAGCATAGATGATAAGGACCAAGTCCTTAAAGGACACAAATGACCAATATCTATGAAACACTGTAATCTGTGTATATCTCTTAAAGAAACTGATTTTTCATTTAAATCTTTCCCACAAGGAAAACTCCCGGTGCAGATGGTTTTACTCGCTTCCTAAAGAGTTCTACCAAACATTTTAGGAGAAAATAAGAGCCATTCTGGTCCAAATAACAGAAGAGGAAATACCGCCCAGCCCTTTCTATGAGGCCAGCATTACTTCTGATGACAAAACCCAAAGGCATTACAAGAAAATAAAATAATAGACCAATATCCTGAATGAACATAAATGCAAACAATTCTTAACAAAATTTTTGCTAATTCAATACAACAATTATAAAAAAAGATAATATATCACATGGCCAGGGAAACAAAATTGGTTTAATATTTGAAAATTAATCAATGTCAGTCACCACATTGGCAGGCTAAAAAGGAAAAAATTATATGAATGTCCAGGTAGATAGAGAAGACGCATTCAACGAAAGTCAACACGCTGATCCCTAACGGAAGCTCTCAGGAAGTTGAGTAGAGGGGAGCTCTGTCCCTATGACAAAGGGCATCTATGAAGCACCTGCAGCTGACGTGCTTAATGGTGAAAGACGGAATGCTTCCTAAGGTCAGGGAGAAGGCACAGTTGTCCCCTCTGACCATTCCTATTCAGAACTTCGTGGAAACGTCTAGCCATTGTGGGAGGAAAAAGAAAAGGCATTTAGATAGGAACTGAAGCAGTGAAACTGTACTTTCAAATGACATGATTTTCTGTATAGAAAATGCTATACAATCTAAAAAAAGTTCCAGAACTAATAAATGAATTTAGGGAGTTTGAGAGCTTGAGAACTTGAGATCTAAACACCTATATTAGTTACATTTCTATATTCTAGCAACAAACAATTGGACATTGAAATTTAAAAATACCATTTATGATAACATCAGAAGTGTGACATACGTAAGGATAAACCAGACAAAATATGTTGCAAGCTTGTGCACTGAAAACTACGAAATATCGCAGAGTGAAATTTAAGAAGACCTAAATCAATGCAGGTCTAGGGCGTGTTCTTGGATTGGGAGACTCAATATTGTTGTGATGTCTGTTCTCCTCAAATTGGTCTATAGATTTAATGCAATCTCAGTTAAAACCCCAGTACACTTTCCTTATAGAAGTCATCAAGCTGATTTTAAAATTTATGTAGAAAGTCAAAGACCTAAGATAGTCAAAACAATTTTCAAAAAGAGCAAGGTTGGAAGGCCTGTTTTACCTGGCAAGACTTATTGTAAGGTCACAATGATTAAAATGCTGCGTCCTTGGCACCAAAGTAGACAGTAGATAAACAGAACAGAGCATCCAGGAATAGACATGCATACACACGGTCAATTGATTTTGACAAAAGTACAGGGAAATTCATTGGAGAAAGGATTTTTTTTACAATAAATGGTGATGGAACTGGAATATTCACATGCAAAAAAAAAAAAAAGCTTTGATTTATATACCTCATACCATAGGGAGTAAGTAACTCAAAATAAATCATAGACCTAAATGTAAAATCTAAAACTGTAAGCATTTTAGATGAAAATGTAGGAGAAAATACTTGTGATCTTACGTTGAGCAAAACTTTTTTGATCCACTAAAATATAAATTGATAAATTGGACTTCATTAAAATTAAGGAATTCTACTCTGAAAGACGTTGTCAAGAAATGACAAGACAAGCTACAGACAAGGAGAAAATATTTGCAAATAATATATATCTGCAAAATTCACACACAACTCAAGAAAACACGGGCAGATAAATTATGTGGGCAGATACTTGAACAAGGAAGGCAGACCTAGGAAAAGGTGTGCAACATCATTAATCACGAGCGGAATGCAATATAAACCCACCATGAAATACCACCACATTAGTAGTGCGAGACTGGCCATACCAAATGTTGGTGAGGATGCTCAGCAACTGGAACGCTCGTACTCAGTTGGTAGAAATATAAAATGGTTCAGTCACTTTGGAAACAGTTGGTACTTTTCTAAAATTTTAAACATGTATCTACCTGATTGCCTAGCCATTCCCCTCCTGGAAATTTACACAAGAGAAATGACAGCACATGTCCTTACAAAGACTTGAACACAAATATTCACAGCCGCTATATAAAGCCGAAAGCAAAAACTTTCACAACCCCCAAAATGTCCATCCACAGATGAATAAGTCAATAAATTGTGGTATATCTATATTATAACATATTGCTCAGCAATAAAGAGGAATAAACTGTTGATATGTGCAACAATGATGGCTGAATCTCAAAGTAATTACTCATATATTTAGAGAAAGCAAACCCAAAAAGAGCATATATTGTTTATTCCATTTACATAAAACTTTAGAAAATGCTAACTAACTACAAAGGTGATCACTACTTGCTGGGAGATAAAAACCGTGGGGAGGGGTGAAAGGGAGGGACTGCAGAGGGGCACAGGGAAACTTTGGGGTGATTTTGGAGGCGTGATGAATATGGATATGTTCATTATCATGATTGTTACGATGCTTTAGCAGGTATATACATGTTTCAAAACTTACCAAATTTTGCATTTTAAACATATGCCTGTCAATATGCAATATCCGATCATCATATGTCAGTTATTTCTCAATAGTTGTTTAAAAAAAAAAACTAAGAAAATAAAACAGAAAAATCAAATTGATGGGTGAGGAGTGGCTGAGGGGTTACTTGAGGAACATGGCAAGGGAAGACCGCTCTCAGTGGGAGAGTTGATCAGCGGTGCTGTTCGAAGTGGCAGGTGTTTGGACAGGTTTTGTACAGCTCTCGATGAACGTGCTCTCCATGCCCAGGGCTCTCCCTGGGCAAACTGGAAACTGAAACTGGTGCTGATGTGGTCCCAACCCACTGACCTGTGTGTGCGTCCTACTCTGGCCAGGATCGGGGAGTACTGAAGCCTCACACTTGCTGTCCTTGTAGAGAGCAGAGCATGGGCAATGGCAGAGATAATTTAGAAGATTAAAAATGTAGTTTTACTTGAACCCTGGCTGGTATAGCTCAGTGGATTGAGCGTGGGCCTGTGAACCAAAGGGTTGCTGGTTCAATTCCCAGTCAAGGCACACACCTGGATTGCGGGCCAGGTCCCCAGTGGGGGGATGTGCGAGAGGCAACCACACATTGATGTTTCTCTCCCTCTCTTTCTCTCTCCCTTACCCTCTTTCTAAAAATAAATAAATAAAATATTTTTTTAAATGTAGTTTTACTTGAAAAACCTCTATTTACAAGAAAGGATGTGGTTTACTTTAGAAAGGAAGGAAAGAGGGAGAGTGGGAGAAATGGGCAGGAGTAAGGGAGGATCCCTATGCAAATGAGGATCATTTGCCTCCGTATTAAAGCAACTTGCCTTTTCCTGAGAAACAAAATCTGAAAAATGGAGGCAAAATAGCAGGAAATTTGGAATACTAGAGGTACTCATTAACTGTGAAGTTACATTTTGTTTTTTAAAAAGCAATGAAGACCTAGACTTACCTTTGTTCTAGAGTTTCTAAAGTGCCTATATGACTTGTTTTTTAACATAATCATGTGTCATTATAAATAATAATAAATATCCTCATGTGACAGCAACTTCTGGAGACAAATTTTTTTTCTCTTCTCCTCTAGTAGTACAATGTAATTTTAACAAATGCTATGAATCAAGACATAGCCTTTTATACGCTAAAAATAATAGAACTAGCACTTAAAGTAGCAACCTGACAACTCACAAAGAATATCGTAAAAATCTCATGCCTCATTAGCTCAGCCACGTCTCACTTTTAATGCCACTCACCTTATTCTCATTCAGTGTAGCAAGCGCTTACACGTATTTGTCTTAGTATTTTTCCTGTGATGTGCATCTGACCATGAGTGGATGAAAGGCAGAACACATCCTTGCCAAGTAATCTGAAAATCATAAAAATTCCAAAAATCATAAACTTTAAAACCTTTTCTCTCAGATATTTTTTTTTGGTCATCTTATAGACAAACCAAAGAACTAAATTTCTCCTTTAGGCCATCATTAAATCTCAATTGTGCTGGATTTTTAAAGAATGTAAGATCTGGCCTTTAGTATTAGATTCATAAAATAATTAAAGTAACACACACACACATACATCCATCCACACAAAGAGATTAAATTAGACTAAATATTGTGAATGCATAGATGTTGTTTGGCCTGCACATTGTTACATTTTTCAAATTAGTTGTAAGCCTATAGATATAGAGAGATGTCTCACCAAAAGATAGATTTCTGTTTTCTTCTTGAAGAAATCAGAAGAATGGGCTGCACTGGGCTTTCTTTCTCTCAGGATTCCTACCATGCAGGAACACATCTCCCCTTTAGAGGGAACACATATCCTGCAGTTTGCTGTGTTTTCTATCATTCCCCATACTCACCCTCACACCAGCTCTAGCCTGTCTTACTCATTTCCATTACCTGTTTAGTAACCTTCACTGTTTTTCTTATTTCAGTGTTAATCTTTCAGTGTGTTTTTTGGGTCTACTTCCCCTTCCCCCCGGCCCCCACACACACTTAGGTCTTGCTGGAAACAGACTGGTAATTGGCCAGCGTTAATTCAGACCAGGTGAAACACCATCCAACACAAGGAGTAAGTGTATCTGTGTGGAGCCAGGTGCAGAGATAGGAAGATAGACAAAACAGCACCTCACCAGGTAGTCAGAGAGACTGCAAATCATCTGCTTGGTCAAGTAATCTTTTAAATAGTGTTATCTCTTTAACCCAAATTTAACATCTGAGAATTAACATCATCCGTTCTCTCTAATCTCCACCCCAGCCAATCACCAAATCAGTTCTTCTTTTATAACATTTCATGGATGTAGCTTTTTCTTCCTCACCTACTCTCATCATGCTATTTCAGTATTTCCCAAAGTCTGGTCCGTGGTGTACTCCTCCAAATTCCCCGGAGTTCTTATCATTGGAATCACTTGCCATACTTATTACTGTGGATTTCTGGGGGTCCAGACCTTCTGAATTAAAATCTGAGCTAGCCCAAGAGTTCTTCACATTTTCCCACGTGCACTGGATGTGGGTGGAAGGGTAGTGTGCACTGAAACACTTCAGGACGGCTGCCTTTCCGTGTTCTGCCCAGATCATAGAGCGCCTTGCTTTGGAATAGAGCATTACCCGGCACTCTTACTATCAACCATTGATGTTTCTGTCAAAACTCAGAGGCAGTAGGAAAAGTCTTGTTTAACATCCCATTGCACTTAATTTAATTCATTTGTCTCACTTTTGTAAGGTTTCTAAATATTAACGAATACCTGATTAGTTAATTTAGGCATGATTAACTTCATCACATTTTAGTTTTTCTTTCTTAGGCTTAGCTCAGAAAATTTGATGTCTCTTAGTGAAATTTTCTGGTCATTTAGAAACAGGTGCCTGAGGTTTCTAATTTTCCATGGTACCTTTTTCCACCCCATTTTCTTAACCCTTGTACTCAATTAAACCCCTTCCTATCTCAGCGAGGATCTTTTCTGGGGGCAGAAATTTGTATAATATTCTTAACGATTCTATTTATTCTCTAAAATTTTTCATCACTGCTGTCATTGGCAATACACACACATACACATCCCCTGACACACACAGGCTCCACAGCACTTTGGGTACCAAAAGAATTGGTTCTCTTAGGGAAGGCTGTAGCTACTGAAGTGGCAGCGATGATAGCAGAAGGGTAGCATCCTCGGTAGAGTGTGGGCAGTCCTCCTGCTAGGCGACATGGAAAATGATGCTTTTATTTGAAACCTACACACCATTTCAGTGTGAAGAAAAGGTGTCAATCTCTCAATTACATTTTCATTACAGACATAAAGAAGATGATTCTCAGAGGTGGGTGTTTGGAACTGACAGCTGTATTTATTCTAAGGTAAGGACTTTGTAAGCCGCAGCTTTGATTCCTGAGTTTTCCTGTTCCCAGCTTTGTATAAAATGCACAGTCTATTGTTGAGAGCAAGGTATGCTTTTTGTGCACAAATGATTTAATGCTGTCCTCAGACGTTTAGAATTTAATTTCATTTAACCCGATACTTTCCTTTGAGATTCTGTTTGACTTTAAAACACTAGTTTTCCAAAGCTAAAAATAATTTTCCACAACTTATTGCTAGGAAACAACCCAGCGTTTCAGGTCATTAGTTTTCTTTCTTTAATTATCTCAATATTTAATTTAATTTATTATTTTTCTTGAGATATAATTGATGTGTGCCATTGCGTAAGTTAAAGGTATGCAATGTACTGATTTATTACAAGTGTGTCTTGCAGTGTGATTATCACCATGGCGTTAGCTAACACCTCTGTCTTGTCACATCGTTGTTTCTTTTTGTGTGGGATTAAGACAGAGCTGTCTTAACAGCTTCGAAGTTTATAATATATTATCGTTGACTATTGTAACTATGTTGTGCATCAGATCTCCAGAACTTATTTATACCTACTAGTTGTAAGTTTGTACCCCAACTCCCCCACCCTCCTGGTAACCACCAGACGTCTCTCTGTCCCTAGGAGTTTGGCTTCGTTAGATTCCTCGTGTAAGTGAGATCATGCAGTGCTTGTCCCTCTGACTTATCTCACTTTGCATAATGCCCTCTAGGTCTATACACAGTGTCAAAAGTGGCAGGCCTCCTTTCTCATAACTCAATAACATTCCAGTGTGTGCATGCATGTGTAAATATTAATAAAATACATACTGCATCCTGTTTATCCATTCATCCATTGACAGACACTTAGATACTTAGGTGGTTTCCATATCTTGGCTATTGTGAGCAATGCAGCAGTGAACACGGGACTACAGATACTGTTCCAATATCTGCATCAATGTCCTTATTCATTCCAGTGAATAAGATTGTAGAAAATTGGCCCTTTGGAGAACTGGCAGTATCTACTAAAGCTGAGCATGTCTGTGTAACCCAGCAAACCCCTTCCTGGTTTAATGCTAAACTGAAGTACTTACATTTGCTAAAATGTTTATAGCAAGTACTGATTGAGGTAGCCTCAGTGGAAGATCACACATATGGTAATCATCAGCGGAGTGGACATACACATTGTGATATATGTTCCATGGAATATAGCAGAGTTGGAAAACTTCTGTAAAGGACCAGATACTAAGTATCTGGGGCTTTGTGGGCCACATGATCTCTGTCCCACTGTCTCAAGCTGGCCTTTGTAGCATAAAAACAGCCATAGACAATGTGTAAATGAATGGTATGCCTGTTTCAATAAAACTTTCTTTTCACAAATAGATGGTTGGTCCGATTTGGCTCATGAGCCATAACTATGTGACCCTGGGAGATGATAGAAATGGCAATGAACAAACTGTAATTACCATAACAGTGAGTTTCACCAACATAATGGTGAACAAAAGAAACTAGATGTAGGAGAATGCACACTATATATATGATTGTAGTAACTTAAACTTTTTTTTCAATATTTATACATTTTATTTATTTTTATTGCATGGGTTATGATTTCTAGGATAACATTGAAAGCAAGAGGTAAGAGCAAATATCATAGCTTTTTTAAAATTTTTCCCCATTTTTATTTATTTATTTATTTATAAAAATATATTTTATTGATTATGCTATTACAGTTGTCCCATTTTGCCCCCTTTATTCCCCTCTGCCCTGCATACCCTCTCCCATCCACATTCCCCCTCTTTAGTTCGTGTCCATGGGTCATATGTATAAGTTCTTTGGCTTCTACATTTCCTATGCTATTCTTAACCTCCCCCTGTCTATCTTCTACCTACCATTTATGCTTCTTATTTCCTGTCCCTTTTCCCCCTCTCTCCCCACCCACTCTCCTGATGATAACCCTCCATGTGATCTTCATTTCTGTGATTCTGTTCCTGTTCTAATTGTTCACTTAGGTTTCTGTTTTTGTTTTAGGTTCGGTTGTTAATAACTGTGAGTTTGTTGTCATTTTACTATTCCTATTTTTGATCTTCTTTTTCTTAGATAAGTCCCTTTAACATTTCATGTAATAATGGCTTGGTGATGATGAACTCCTTTACCTTGACCTTATCTGGGAAGCACTTTATCTGCCCTTCCATTCTAAATGATAGCTTGGCTGGATAGAGTAATCTTGGATGTAGGTCCTTGCCTTTCATGACTTTGAATATGTCTTTCCAGCCCCTTCTTGCCTGCAAGGTTTCTTTTGAGAAATCAGCTGACAGTCTGATGGGCACTCCTTTGTTGGTTACTGTCTCCTTTTCTCTTGCTGCTTTTAAGATTCTCTCCTTATCTTTAATCTTGGGTAATGTAATTATGATGTGCCTTGGGGTGTTCCTCCCTGGGTCCAACTTCTTTGGACTCTCTGAGCTTCCTGGACTCCCTGGAAGTCTATTTCCTTTGCCAGATTGGGGAAGTTCTCCTTCATTATTTTTTCAAATAAGTTTTCAATTTCTTTCTCTTCCTCTTCTCCTTCTGGCACCCCTATGATTCGGATGTTGGAATGTTTAAAGACATCCTGGAGGTTCCTAAGCCTCTCCTCATTGTTTTGAATTCTCATTTCCTCATTGTGTTCTGGTTGAATGTTTCTTTCTTTCTTCTGGTCCACACCATTGATTTGAGTCGCGGTTTCCTTCCCATCACTGTTAGTTCCCTGTACATTTTCCTTTATCTTAGCATAGCCTTCATTTGTTTATCTAATTTGTGTCCAAATTCAACCAAGTCTGTGAGCATCCTTATTAGCAGTGTTTTGAACTGTGCATCTGATAGGTTGGCTATCTCTTTGTCACTTAGTTGTATTTTTTCTGGAGCTTTGATCTGTTCTTTCATTTGGGCCATTTTTGTTGTCTTGTCGTGCCTGTTACGTAGTAAGGGGTGGATCCTTGGGTGTTCACCAGGGCGGGGCAGCCACGTCGCTGCGTTGTGACGTTGTTTGTGGAGGAGGGGTCCTAGAGGGAACAATGTCACTTGCTCCGCTCTCTGCCAGTTTTCAGTGACTTTCCCTGCTACCCACAAGCAAATTGTGCCCTTCTGGTGCTGGTTCCTGGGTGAGTGGGTTTGTGTATGCTCCAGGACCCTGTGGGTCTCTCCAACGAGCCCTCCTGTGAGGCTGGGAGTTTCTCCCGCTGCCACTGCCTCCATCCCCACAGGTGTTTTCAATCAGAGATTTTGAGGCTTTATTTTCCCACGCAGGAACTCTGGGTTGCTGGTCTGTCTCGCTCCCCAGTTGTTCCTCCCGGTTTATCTGCACATGGGTGTGGGACGGCCCACTCTGCCAGCAGCCACCTTGCCAGGTCTGCACCTTGCCCACCCTGTTCCGCCAGCCGCTGCCTTGCCTGAGTCCTCTCTGCCCGGCTGTCCGTCCCTGCCCCTCCTACCGGCCTGGGTAAGTATTTCTTCTTTAACTCCTTGGTTGTCGGACTTCCATACAGTTCGATTTTCTGTCAGTTCTGGTTGTTTTTAGTTTTTAAGTTTGTTGTTGTCCTTTTTGGTTGTGTGAGGAGGCACAGTGTGTCTACCTATGCCTCCATCTTGGCCGAAAGTCCTCTGATTGTAGTAACTTAAACTTTAATGCTAGACAAAACAGCAAACTATCATGTTAGAGGTCAGGGGAGTGGCTATAGCTGAAGGAGGTCAGTGACTGAGAGGGGCTGGAGGAGCATGCCAGGTGTGTCCCTTTTTTGATCTGGGTAGTTAAACAGGTGTTCACTGTGTGAAAAATGGATGGAATTGTATGCTTATGATTTATATACTCTTCTGTATGCATATTTATATAAAAGTTTGCTTTCAAAAGAAATGAGGAGATTGGCCTGGAGTTCTCAAGATTTCCATCCTGTTCTGTGGTTCCCAATCTAAATGGAATGTGGATCAACCATTGGTACTTAAGAAAAGCAAATATTAGAATTAATCATATCAGGCATCTGTTAGTGGCTGCCTCAGAACCCTACCACCATGATATCAGAAATGTTAAGTTCCATAGGGGAATGAATCTGGAACACATGGTATATTTTTCAGGGCTCCTGTAACAAGTGCCACAAACTGGGTGCCTTAGAGCCACGGAAATGTATTCTCTCACACAGTCTGAGAGGCTGAAGTCTGAGATCAAGGTGTTAGCTTCGTGGCGCTCCATCCGAACCCTTAGGAGAGCGTTTTTCCTTGTCTCTCCCGTCTTTCGGCAGTCTGGACATTCCTTGACTTGTGGCAGCATAACTCCAGTCGTCGCTGCCATCGTCACATGGCCACCCCCCTCTGTTTCTGAGCCATGTGAAGACATGGCATTCTCTGTGTGTGTGTCTGCCCAAATGTCCTTCTTCTTGGAAACACTCTAGTTATATTGGATCAGGGCCCACCTAATGAGCTAATATTAATTTGATTACATTTACAGAGACCTTATTTCCAAATAATGTCAGTTTCACGGGTACCAGGGGTGAGGGTGGACATAATTCAACCTATAATGTATAGCATGCCAGTTATCAATATAGTCCCCCTCAATTTCAGGTGTGCTATTTATTGCCTGGCACCTGCCTTGGCCAGCTTCACGTCAGAGTACTGCCAGTAGGATGCCTTCTCATAAATGGGTTCGTTGAGCATATTTCTCTTGGGTGGCTTCTTAGTGGAGTATCACCAATTAGGCCCCTCCCTGCAGACGGCTGCCCTTGGTGCTCCGAAGGCAGAGTGATTGTGAATCCTGCTGGTGCACTGCCTCAGGGCCTTCTCTGACCTCCTCCTGTGAGCCACAGCTGTTCCTCTTCCTGTGGTCTGGATCTCAGTCTTGGGACAGGCCTTCTCCCTGGCCATCTCTCAGGTCTACAGGTACTGGCTGTACCCTCTATCTGCTGTTCACGTGTTCTTTAGTGTTCTCTTTGACTCTTACAAGCCAATACCTGTTTCTTGAATTCTCTGTTACTAACTGTTTGTATTAAATTTGTCCTGTTCAAATTACTATGTGTTTTCTATCTCCTTATTTGACCTTGACAGGTGTGGTAGAATTATTGGGTTGGCCAAAATGTTCATTTGGTATTAGTCTGTAAGATGGCTTTAGTAGCGCTTAGTTGTCTTTAACTTAATTTGAAACAATTTCATTACTTTGCATTGTGACAGTTTGTCATATCAGTGTGTATTTTTAAAAAACGTACCAAAATTGGTGAATTTTTGTACAGTCATTTTAATATTGAAGATGGAAGAAAATACGCAACATTTTCAGCATAGTATGCTTTATTATTTTAAGAAAGGTTAAAAATGCAACTGAAATACAAGAAAACCCAAAAAGGTTTGTGCAGTGTATGGAGAAGGTGCTGTGACTGATCAAATGTGTCAAAAGTCGTTTGCGAAATTTTGTGCTGAAGATTTCTTGCTGGACGATGTTCCACGGTCGGTTAGATCAGTTGAAGTTGACAGGGATCAAATCAAGGCTTTAACTGGAAACAATCAATGTTATACCATGTGGAGAGGGCTGACATACTCAAAGTATCCAAATCAATAGAGTTATTGATAAAAATGAAAAATGTCTTTTATTTTGCAGAAAAATCCATACAGACTTTTTGGCCAACCCAGTACATAGTTCAGTTGTTATTCCATGACAACCTGCAGCATTTGAGAAATGTAGAGAGTTTGATGCAGTTTAAAATTTTAAATTAACATAATAGCTTTTCCCTGAGCAATTATTTGTTGGCACACTAGCTAAAATCCCAACCCTATTAGTTAATTCAACAAGGACTATGTACTTTTAGCTCTGTTTTAAACCAGGAAAACTGACATCAAATGTCAATCAAATGTCAAAGCAGTTTTAAAATTTCATTTTTCTGAATTTATCTCAGATTCACCCCAGCTTTCCCTTTATCCTATTTCTGACTTCGCTACCTTCCTGAACCAGAGTGAGGCTCTAGGTTGGTAGAAAGAGAATCACAGAAAGGCCAAAGCTTTTATTTCTTGGTAAAAATAAAAAGTAGAATTTTGAGCCTGTACCAAAATATCCCTCCCGTTCTTTAGCCTGTACCTACACATGAAGACGTCACTGTGAGACGTACCTGAACAGAGCTGGCTCCTATTACCTGAGAATATAATGCTGACCTGTATAAGTATCATCCTTCCCACCAACAGACTTAGGAGGGCAGGACCAGGGTTTCAGTGTGTTTTCTTCCCTTTCTCTCTCAAAATTAGGGTACCTAAACTTTTCTACTCTGCTGGCTTTTTTACCTTTCCTTATCTTGCAATTTCTAATTTTCAAATTATTCCTGATAGTGGTATTGATAGCTAGCAAATAATGCATATTTTTGTGTTTCAAACATATTATTTTAAAGAGAATTTTGATTCTAAAAATTTTAATGTTACATTCCCAAACACAATTGCTGATTTTTTTATTACAATTATTCCAGATTCACAGAGCAAAACTATTTTTTAATAAGGCATTTCATTCTTATAGAGGTTTCAAAATTTTAATTAGATCTAAATTTAGTCATATCCAAAACTATATCCATCTAGTTAAGGCTAAAATGGAGGATAATTTGATAATGATTTGCAGCTGGATCATAAATGAAGCTCATTCCACTCATTTTTTAAAAAGACAGAATTACTGCTTCAGGATATTAATGACTAATCTTGGCTCTACCACTTATTAGCTGTGTGGCCTTAGGCAAGTCATTTAACCTTTCTGGGCTTCACATTCTTTGTCTGCAAAATAGAGATATTCATACCAGCATTTTGAGTATTTGGCACAGATTCTGGCCCATCAGTAGATTCTGGCATATTGATTCTAGCTAATTCATAATTTGTAGCTATTAATGATGATAATAGTGAACAAATTTAAATACAGTATTGCATTTTGTTATTGTTTTTACTTGGATAAGTTTTTTTTTGTTTGTATTTAACATGGTTAAGTTAAACCATGTTACTAATTTGCAAAAAGATAGATTAATTAATTTGCAAAAAGATAGATTACTTCCTTTATACAAACAACCATTTTCAGCTAAATTAACTATTTAAATTTAAACATGGAACGCATAAAATATCTAGGAAATAAAGCACGGGTTAAAGCATCTAACCCATGGCAGTGGTGAGTAGATATCTTTATGAGCTTTCAACCCAAGACAGAATCCATACAGAGAAAGACTAACGACTTTG
The DNA here is from genome assembly GCA_007922815.1 of Macrotus californicus. Lineage (NCBI taxonomy): Eukaryota > Metazoa > Chordata > Mammalia > Chiroptera > Phyllostomidae > Macrotus > Macrotus californicus. Next base: position 14,964 of record VMDR010011621.1, on the reverse strand, counting down.
AGTACATAAAAAATTTTAAAGCTTCTAAGTCTAAAATAGCCTAACAAAAGTAAGTAGGGAACTATGGCAAATAGGGGAGATATTTGAAATATAAATGTCAGAGAATGGAATAATATTAACATATAATAAGACTCACATAACAATAGAAAAGGATAAATACTTCAATAGAAAAATAGGCGAAGGACATAAAAAGGAAATACATGACAGAAGGAAAATTAAAAGTCCTGGCTGGTGTGGCTCAGTGGGTTGAGCGCTGGCCTGCAAACAGACAGAAAAATTAGAATAGCCAAGCCAAAATTAAAGAGTTCAGCCTAGGCAAGAAACAGTCTGTTCAATAAATGATGTTGGGAAAATTGGACAGATGCATGCAAAAAAATGAAACTAGACTACTTTCTTATACCATATCAAAGAATAAACTCAAAGTGGATTAAAGATGTCAACGTAAGACTGGAAACCATGAAACTCTTAGAAGAAAACATAGGCAGTAAAATCTTTGACATTTGTCTTAGTTTATATTTTTGGACATACCTTTGCAGGCAAGGGAAACAAAAGAAAAAATAAACAAATGGGACTACATTAAACTAAAAAGATTTTGCACAGGAAAGGAAACCACCAACAAAACAGAAAGACAATCCACTGAATGCGAGGAGATAATTGCCAATGGCATGTCAGATAAGGGGTCGATAGCCAAAGTTGATAAAGAACTCAATACAACTCAACACTGAAATAAAGAATTAAAAAGTAGACAGAGGATCTGAATAAATAGTTCTTCAAAGAGGAAGATGGCCAATAGACAGTTGAAAAGATGTTGAATGGCACAAATCATCAGAGAAATACAAATTAAAACCACAGTGAGATATCATCTCGCACCTGTCAGAATGGCTGGCATCAACAGATCAACAAGCAAGGGTAGGCAAGAAAAGGGGTCCCCCGTGCACTGTTGGTGGGAATGCAGACTGGTGCAGCCACTGTGGAAAACAGTATGGAGATTCCTCAAAATATTAAAAGTGGAACGGCATTATGACTCAGTGATTCCATGCCTGGGCATATATCCAAAGAAACCCAAAACACTAATTCCAAAAATATATGCACCCCTATGTTCATTGCAGCATTATTTACAATAGCCAGGATATGGAAACAACCGAAGTGCCCATCAGTAGATGAGTGGATAAAAAAGTGGTGTTACATATATACATACAATGGAATACAACTTGGCTGTGAAAAAAAATGAAATCTTACCATTTGAGACAGTATGGATGAACCTAGAGTGTATTATGCTAAGTGAAATAAATCAGACAGAAAGACAAATACCATATGATTTTACTTTTATGTGGAATCTATGAAACAAAATAAGCAAATAAGCAAAATAGAAACAGACTCTTAGACACAAAGAACAGACTGAAAGTTGCCAGATGGGAGGAGGTTTGGGGGGCAGGCGACAAAGGTGAAGGGATTAAGAAGTATAAACTGGTAGTTATAAGGTAGTCATGGGGACATAAAGTGCAGCAGAGGGAATACAGTCAGTACTACTGTAATAACTATGTGTGGTGCCAGGTGTGTAATGGAAAGATCAGAGGGTCACTTTGTCAAGTACATGATTGTCTAAGCACTCTGCTGTGCACCTGATACTAAGACAAAATAATATTGAATGTAAACTATCATTGAAAAAATGTCATAGTTCGGCCTCAGCGGAGTCTAAACAAATAAAAAACAATGAGATAGCATTTTCTCCTTATTAATCATGGGAGATGTAAAATTAGCAATATCCCATGTTGATGAAGATTGCGAGAAAACAAACATACTTATTTCCTCTTTTATATTTGTACTTGGTTTATTGCTGTGCTACAAATTTCCCCCAAACACAGTAACTTACAACAACAAATATTTGCCCTCTCACAGTTTTTGTGGCCTGGGAATCTGGGGGTGGAGAGCTGGGCAGGTCTAGCTCAGGGTCTCTCATGGGGCTGCAGTCAAGGTGTCGGTGGGGGCTGCCGCCATCTGAGGCTTGACGGGGCTGGGAGGTCCGCTGCTTCTACACACACTTACGTTAGCTCTGTCTGCATAATTCACCCATTTGAAGTGTACCATTCAGTACTTGTCAGCATATTCACAGGGTTTTACTTTCATCGCCTCATCTAATTTTAGAACATGTTTGCTCTCCCTAAAAGACACCTTGGGCCACACACCTGTTTCCTTCATTCTTTCTACCCCACTGCAGCCCTATCTGTCTCTGTAGATTTACCTGTGCTGGACATTTAATATAAATGGAATCATATAGCATGTGGTCTTTTATAACCGATTCCTTCCACTTAGCATAATGTTGCCCCAGCTCATTCAGATTGTAGCATGCATTAATAATTTATTTTTATTGCCAAATAATATTCCATTGCATAGAAATATCACATTTTATTTATCTATTTATCAGTAAGTGGGCATTTTGTTTGCTTCCACTGTTTTGACTATTGTGAATAGTGCTGCTATGAATATTCGTATAGAAGAAGTTTGTTTGTGGATGTATGTCTTCACTTCTCATTGGTATATAACTCAGAGTAGAATTCCTGGGTCATGTGATAACTCCATGTTTAACATTTTAAGGACTGGCCGAACTGGTTTTCAATGCGATTGCACCATTTTATACTCTTACCATCCACATACGAGGGCTCCAGTTTCTTCACATCCTTATCAACTTCCATTACTCTTTGTCTTTTGATTACAGCTCTCCTAGTAAGTGAAATGGCATCGCACTGAGATTTGGATTCGGGATATTTTGCTAATGACTAATGATGTTGAACATCTTTTCAAGTGTTTATTGGCCATTTCTATGCCTCCTTTGGAGAAATATTTTCTGAGATCCTTCGCTTCTTTTTAAATTGAGTTGTTTGTCTTTTTATGTTGAGTTGTAAGAGTTCTCTGTGTAGTTGAGATAGCTGTCCCCTCATCAGACGCATGATTTCCAAATACTTCTCCCGTTCTCCGGGTTGTCTTTTTATTTTCCTGGTGGCATTGTTTCTGGCACGGAAGCTTTAAATTTTGATGTGGTGTAGTCTATCTTTTTTCCCCATTTCTACTTCTGGTGGAGTTCCTTACATTTTTTTAAATAGGCTTCATTTTTTAGAACAGCTTTAAGTTTACAGCAAAACTGAGCAGAAAGTACTGAGTTCCCACTACCCCACGTCTCTCCCCGCCGCCACCACACACACAACCTGCCCTGCACTGGCGTGGTTTGTTTGTTACAGATGGTGAGCCCTTGCTGACACATTGTTACCCAAAGTCCATACTTTACAGTAGGGTTTACTCCTGATGTTGTACCTTCTATGGATTTGGATAAATGTACAGTGACATGTATCCATCATTATAGTATCATACAGAATAGTTTCACTGCCCTAAAAATCTTCTGTGCTCCAGCTATTTGTCCCTCCTAACCCCTGGCAACCACTAATCTTTTTTACTGTGTCCACAGTTTTGCCTTTTTCCAAAATGTCACATAATTGGCATCTTACAACACAGAGCCTTTTCAGGTTGGCTTTTTTCATATAGTAATATGCATTTAAGGTTTTGCAGTCCCTTACAACTTTAACATGCACATTTAGTTATACATTTTCTAACAAAGTTTAGTTACTCAATATCTCTGTTCTCCCAGACAATATAAGTACCTTAGTGCCCTTTAGTTAGTCACTGGATACCTCCTCATATTTTTTGTTAGAACTTTAGTTCCACACCTCAGTAAAGAAGTTTATTTCATACTTGAGGCTGCATATCTAGACTTTAGGTCCTAGTAAACAAGCTGGATGATACTGAGCAGGTTGCTAAACCTCTCTGTGTCTGGTTTTTTATTTTTGTCTTTAAAATGGGCACAATAGTAATACTTATTTCAAAAGGCTGTTGCAAAGATTAAAATGTAAATATATTGTCATGTGGGAAATTACTTTGATGCAATGGTAGGTCTCCAGATATACTCCTAGATAGGCTACCTTAGAGCTCATGGAACAAAAAGGTACATAGACCAAATTAAAATGCTCAAATCAAATGTATTAATTAGATTTAAAACACAAAGAAAAATGTATGGAGAGGCGGATGGACTAGGTTAATACCCTTAAGGTGCAAGCGGACTGAAGGGCACATTACCCGAATCTCTGCAACACCCACATGTTCTCTGTCCATGGTGCACTTCCCTTCCCTGCCAATGAAGTGCTTACGAGGACCAGAGTTGAAATTGGACCAAGGGGGCTTGACAGACAAAAGTGACTGAGGCCATGACACACGCTTGCTCTGTGAGTGGGCTGCTTGGCAAATGCACTTGGCCAGTAGTACACTGGGCTCCTCACTTAGCCTGATGGGCAGCTGTGGATTTTATGTAGCAGAGGATCCAAAATGAGAGTCAGCAAATGGGTGGCTACTTAAAGATGCCATGTTTTCTCTATGTGCCATGTGCTTCATTTATGTTTAGTGTCACATAAATACTTGTTGCTTTGCTTTTTAGTAAATTATAACTATTAAGTGTCTATTTATCCTTCTACCCCTTCTATGTTCATATACATACTCTCCACTTACTTTCTGTCTGACAGTCCTCAGGTTACTAATTTACTTATCTGTACTTAGTGCAGCTAATGAGTTTCATTTGTCTTATTGGTTGTTTTCTTCTGAAACAGAATAGAATATTCCCAAACAATACAGCAAGTGCCTATCACATATGTGCAGTGTCTTTACACTAATACCCTTGCTGTGGAAATAAGTCAGTAAATGCTAGCTATTATTAACATGTGGCTTTAATAGTTCAATCTTATCTGAGGGTAAAGATTAGCAATCAAGTTAAACTTGATCAGATCAAACAACTAATTAGAAGTCATAGTATTAAAATTATTTGGCTTGATTTTGGTCTGAAGTTGATAATGAAGCACACAGTTTAATAGTCACTTCTTTTTACTATTGATCTAATTTATCCCCCTGTCATTCTGGCTATGTAGATTTTTGGTTTTTGCTTACAAGGCTAGCACCACATTTCCCCCCCTTTCCTACAGGCATATCCTCAGTTTGTTCTGACCTACCTGGAGGAGCTAAAGGCACAAATGGATGTGACCCCGACAGAGCATCACGTTCACCAGGACTCCTGGACCACAGCTCGTCAGGAGCACGGCAGCAGCTTAGCAGAAGAGGTCAGTGCAGTGAGCCAGAGGCAAGGCAGAAATAGACCTCTGACTGTGGATTCCCCAAAGAGAAAGCAATTCAAGTTGTTTTCAGGAGGCAAGCAAGAGTCCAGTCTTAGTGTTGCTGATGGTTTAAAGTCATACACATAATATAACTATTGAGATGCACATTAACATTTGTAGAAACATCAGTGCATTTACATAAACATTTTATTAAACAGATGGTGACACACTAGCTTTTCGTATGGCTGCCTTCTTTTGCTCTGGGCACATACAGATGATTCATCTGCAGGATGAAGAAGAGTGAAGAACCACAAATGGTGTAATGTTAAAATTTCGGCACTGTTAAAGTTTAGATGTGTCCACTCAATGGAAATTAGCTATGTTATTTCTATATTTCATATATTAGGTTCTGCAAAAAAGTGCCAGCATCCCTGGTATGAAGCATCTGCCAGAGCCTTCAGACACCGATTTAATGCCAGAAGGTTCTCTTGGGGCAACGGGGCAGCTGATGGTGGCACTGGTGAAGCGGCTGGAAGCGAAACACCCCAAGGCGGCTGCTCAGAGGTAGGGTGCTGACAGCATGCATGGAGCTCTATTGCCCAATGACATTCCATGTGTTCCTTCGGTTTCATGTAAGATTGATTTCTTGACGATTATTGAAATATCTCAAAAGCCCCTTGGCTTTCAAGCACAGTAGTTTTGGGGTCACATTTGATCAAGTGAGGTGACATTTATGTGTATTTCATTAAAGATCAATGTGTATGGTGTGGTGTAGAAGCATACTTAGGAAGGGTTGCTTTTCTGGGAGTGCGCTAAAATACTCTGAGATAACATAATTAGGGTCAGATAGTCCTAAGCATGTAAACAATTGTGAAAATACTGAGAGGTCTGTAAGAAGGCCACACTCATAAAAGTCCTTTTAATGTTACATGCGGAGAATATTATATTTAGACCTTAGGATGAGTGCACAATAGACGGTCTTAAGTAGTGATAATTTAACTAACTTACATGATTTCTGTTACTGGATAAAATTAACGACAGTGATTTTGCTCACCAATTGAAAATTATCCTTAGTTAGAAAATGGAAACTGTTTCTCTGATCCTCTTAATTTGATTAGAAAACTAAAGTTCATTATTATTCTGTTGGGGTTTGCTGTTATAAAATTCAAAATGTCTTTATGAACTGCAATTTTAATACATAATTGTTTGAAATTGACTATATTGAAGTACTCTTAAAAGAGTAATACAATTCTTACCATACTCATTAAAATTTAAGAGAATTCCTAAGTTTAAATATTTTAACTGTAGCTAGAAATGTCAATTGCATGAAAAAACAACAAAAGGCAACTTTTATTTAAAAAATTAATTTCACCCAGGTTCATCGAGCTGTAGTTGACATACAACATCATTTAAGTTTGTGGCAACCTGACTCTTTATTTCCATTAAAAATTATATTCTAAATGTACCTATTACTGCCTCAGAATTTGGTGGGAAAGGAACATTTTTATTTCCTGGTAACAAAAGTGACTCTTCAATGTATTGTCTCTTTAATTTGTCATTTCAACCTGGAACCCTTTGGTTTTGTTGTTTTTAGTAAGACAGGACATAGGTAAACAAAATAAGGAACTTAGTTCCTTACTGTGCCGTGGTGTGGGGGTTCCGGGAACTGTGTGAAAGCTTAAATTCCAGGTCTTCTTTCCCAGCCACTTGTTTTTTTGTGGGGCTCAGCTCTCTGACGTTCCACCACAGCACCCCGGGGCTACCGCTAAACAGCCAAGGCACTCCACTCAGGGCGCTAGAGACGCCTGTTGGGAGCAGTGTTTGACGTCTTCAGGTAAAACAGGAACTCAGGAGATGCTGGGGCACCGAGGAACTCAAACCCTGTTCTGAGGCCACTATTGACCTGTCTTTCCAGATGCATTCGGCGGCCACTACTTTTTGACAGAATGCTGGGGCTTGTCACTATCCTGCCTTCTCAATGAGACACAGGTTCCTTCTGCTTTCAGATTTCTGAAATCTATTCAGTGTTTTTGTGTTTGTTTTGTGCTGGCCCTGGTATGCCAGCGTGTGGGACCCCAGTGACAACCCACATGCTTTTCTGTGACTCCTTCCTTCCCCAGCCTGGAAATATGTTCTCTGAGGGTTGAGAGCATTGAGTAGTTTGGGAATTTGTCTCCTGTGTTTTCTTGTATCTCCCTGTGGCAGTATAGTACAATGCTGGAACATTCAGAGAAACCCTTATACTATTAGAAAGTGTGAGCCCACCCCCACCTCAAACGAAGCAGGTAATGTCAGTTAACATTCCACAATACCTGTTTGAGTTGTTAGAATGAAATGTGATGTCTTTAAATTTCCAGAAAAGTAGTAAGCACTCTGTAACAGTTGCAAAAATGTTCCCGTTGGGTAGAGGTACGAAAGAGTCTTTCATGGGGGTTGTATTTAGATTTGTGATTTTGAGTCAATACCAGTTGACCAGGAAACATATTTGGGATTTCGTAGGAAACTTCCCAGGGCCCAAGACGTTCCCCAGGGTTTGTGTCTGAGGCTGCAGCAACTCTTCTGGCCTTAAAGCCTTGGGGGACTTATCTGCATTCTCTTCTCCGCCCCCACAATTTACCACAATAGATGTAATTTCAGTATCTCTCCCTCTTTTTCTGTTCCTGAACAAAGTTATTTTGAGTGAAGAGTAAGCACTTAAAGCAATTACCTTCTTCCCATTTTGGAAGGAACCGTTGGGCAAAATTAGAACCTGGGGCTGACTTTGGCATATTGATTACTCTGAGCCTTAGGCTGTCTTGTTAGGTTTCTGTGCTCTCCAAATACAAGGAGAGTAGTGCATTTTATTATTGCAGCCTCGAGGGAGGGCTTTACATCCTCCTGCTTTTATCAATGATAATTTTACAACATATAAGAATGAAATCACTGCCAAAAATAAAGGAATAATATGAAGTTACCCGAATTGTGGAAATTGGAAAAACAAATAAAATTTTACATCAGGGAAAATATTAATCAAATAATGTAAATAAAGAATGTGCACTTGAAGAGAATTTAAAAAATGGAGATACAAATATCTGCACTTCCTTAGAAATAACCAAGGGATGAGAGAAGCACAAGAGCCCCTTTTGGGGAGACAGAGACATCAGTCATTAGGGGCAGGTAACATGTGGAAATGAAGAATAACATTCAATTATTAATTACCGTTTACTGACTCTGCTTGAGCACTGTTGAGGCCCAGAGGTGTTCAGGTAGTTGGCTAAGGCCTTCCCGCTGGAGACTGAAGGCAGGCCTCTCCGAGCCCACAGCCTTATTCTCAGCTTCCATGACCATGTATTGTTCTCCCTGTCCATGTATGTTCCTGCCCTAGCGGTTATCCAGATCTTCAGGTCTTCAAATGAGGCCTATTATTTTTGACTGGATATCTTGGAAAGGGACCTTTAAGTAAGACAGAACAGTTTAGAAAGGGACTAATAAAAGATATGTCAATATATTCAGCTTTCAGCAAAGACAGTAAGAAGTAGAAGACATTGAGGGAGACTGGGAATGCCTGATTATTCATTGAATCCAATAGTCTAGATTTACTGATTTACAGAGGCTTGCACTTGAAGGGATTAGAGACCATTTTTACCCTTTTTGCAATTCTTTTTTTAAAAATTGAATTTATTTGGGTGGCATTGGTTGACAAAACCATGCAGGTTTCAAGTGTACAACTCAACAAAACATCATCTGCACACGGCCTCATGCACCCATCCCTTTGGGCAAAAGCTCTTTCCGTCTGGAATTCTTCCCCCTCTGCCCATCTCTCCCTCTCTCCCTCCCTTCCTCCCTCCCTCCCCGCTTTTCCTCCGGCTATACCATACCATTGTCTGTGTCTGTGTGTTCTACAACTTGTCGTGATTAACTGACGTGTTTCACACCTTGAATGGTGGTTCAAGTCAACTTTGCATATACTTACTTTGGTGAAAAGTAACTAAGAGCTGTCATTTGTTGAATAGTGACATCATGTACCAATTGCTATGCTAAATAGTTACTTATAACAACATGAGAGATTAATTTACTTATTGTTAGAATAATGTGATGGTAGAGGTACTCTTATAACCCATGAAGATGCAGCAACTGAGGTTCAGATGTACCTATTTACACAGCTGGTTAATGGGGAACAGGGGACTTGAACCTATATCCATTTAGATCTGTAGCCCGTACTCTTTCTTTAGGAGAGATTGCAATCATTCAATTTTATTTTATTTTATTTTATTTTTCCCCCATGTCCATGAGTCTTTTTCTCTTTCTGTCCACCCTCACTGAACCCCCTAGTACAGCACAACGCTGGTAGCTGTCAGCTGCTTTGTGTCTACGAGTCTTTCTCTGTTTCGTTTGTTAGTTCATTTTGTTCATTAGATTCCACATATGAGTGAAATCACATGGTACTTGTCTTCTCTGACTGGCTTATCTCACTTAGCACAATGTTCTCCAGGTCCATCCACGCTGTTGCAAAGGGTAAGATTTCCTTTTTTTCCTTCTCTCTTTGTTTATGGCCAAGTAGTATTCCCTTGTGTAAATGCACCACATCTTTTTTATCCACTCATCTACTGACGGGCACTCGAGCTGCTTTGAAATGTTGGTATAGCCCATACTCTTAACTGCTGTTTTATTCCTTATTCCTAGCAGTTTTTATTCTATTGATTTTATAAGAGAATGTCAATATATTGAGTAGCCATATTGTCATTACTAAAATTTTATGTGTATTACATCATAAAAAATTTGATTAGACTATTGCCATTTTGATTTGTGTATTATTGTGAATTACAGCCTTAAGAAACTACAACAATCACCACAAACCAGGCTCTCTTATCTAGTCAGAATCATTCATTTAATTTACATTTCAGACACTTGGGGAAAGCAATCTGTTGATTCATTTTTCTTTGTCATGTGGAAAACCTCTCTTTCCTATTGAAGAAAAAGGAAAATTTCGTATTGTGTAAGGTCCTTAATGTATGGTTCTTATTAGCTCATAATGGGTTTTATGTTTTTGTTTGCTTTAGCCACACTTAGAATGTTTTTGCTTCCTCCATCAGTGAGATATAGAAATGGGGTTCCCTTCTCGTTCAGATAAAGTTGTGTGTATATTTAACTCTAAATTTGGGCCAAAATAAAGGAAAGGTCATATGCTGGCATCTTTAAGTGTCTGGAATGTGTTTGTTTACATTAGTTTATCCAGTGGAGCCCTTTACCCTTATTTAAATTGATAGGGGGTGGGGAAGGACTGGGCCAGCCGACAAAGCACACTGACCCAGCTCGTCACCCAGTGACCTGTGAGAAGGAAATAATGAACTGTGAGTAGCTGTCATCTTAACTGGTTCTGACAGTCTGCCTTCGGGCACATCTGTGTGAGCTGCATTGGAAAGGCCTTTGTTCTTTTCCCACTAGTGACTCTGCCGAGCGCTCAGGGGTTTGCTAGCTCCCGGCCTCCCCACCGGCCCTCCGTCCCAGGGAAGCCGGCAGCTGCCACCGACCACACCGACATTTCTCTTCATGACCCGACTTGGCATGCACTTCGCTCTTTCAAAAGAGTACATATATTTAAAAGATCTTTGATTTATTTTCCATTTAACATGCAATTTCATGTCTCATTAGTTTTGATACTAATAAAAAAGCAAGTTATAAAATATGTTTAGTATTATTCTAATTTTGTATAGATAAAGGTAAAGATAAGTAGATCACTAACCAGATGGGCAGGTGACTTGAAGGAGGTATGTCAAAACATTGACAGTTGTTACTGAATTCTAAATTTTTATTTATTGTTTATTTTTGAGATTTTAATAATTGAATGTTGTATTTGAAAGAGAACAAAAATCAACCTATGTTATGCAAAGCATTTTTAATGTAGATGCTTGATATATGCTTGATTAGTAGAACTATTTGGACTAAATTAGGTAAGAATATGCTATATTTTGTTTGACACTCTCCACTGCTGTTTTAAAAATAAATCTCTATTTAATAATTTAAACTTTAAAATAATGCAAAAAACATTGCAATATTTACATTTTAAAGTTAACCCAATCCATAAAATTATTATAATCATTAGGAGATGTAATTTGATAAGAAACAGGTGTTTCCATCCCCAGTTTCCTAAAGTATCTCTACTGTTTCAATCATAACGAAAGCAGAACATTCTGAATAATGTGTTTTATTTGTAAACTGTAATTCCTCAGTCAGCTTTAAAGCCTTATTTACATTTTTACAATTGCTATAAAATTAGTCTCTCTCCTGTAATTAAGTCGGGCTGCAGTCGACGTGGAACAACACTGAGCATTTGGTCCTCACTTTATTTTATTTGCCCTTCCAGGAATACATAAATCCAAACTACAGCATTGGGCCGTTTTCATAGGGCCTTTCTCCCCTGAGAGAATAGAAGAAATGAAGCTTGAAAAAGAGTGACATGCTTTCTTCCTGCATGCAAGGTTTTTCTCTCTCAGTAACAGGTTTGAGATGCACTAGCTAACAGAACTACTTAGTCTCCTGCTTTTCAAGAAAGGTAAATTAATAGCAAGGAGAAATTCTTTAAGCAGACAAATGATGATCATGTCTCTACAATTACAAATTGTAAAAAAAACCTACATAATATATTAATAATTGAAAGAGCCATATCTAATTTTGAGAATTCAATAGCATATGATTTATTGCTCTATTAAATCATTTTTGTAGCTTTGCATACAGCTGATGGTCATTGGTAACAACCTTATCTGATTAGAACATTCTCCTCATTTTGGTCATAAATATCAACACAAGTTTTGCAGAGATGGTAAGTGCATGGGTTAGTTTGGGTAACAGTCAGACTGTGTGTTTATAAGGAAACTGAACTGTTTAAATTACTACACTCACATTCTTATTTCTAGAACTCTTACCAATAAAATTAAGTGTTAATATAATAATTGCTTTGATATTCATTAAATTCAATTATACTTTTTAAGAATGAAATCTTATGTTAGATTACATTACTCTTTTTAGCTATTGAAATGCTCAGCTTGAAGCGTTAGCTTTTAGTTCTTTTATACTGTATTCCATAGAGTTTGATATTGTATTTAAAAACATTAAATTGTGTGTTCCAGAGATGCAGAAATATATTTATAATTCTTTTTTTAAGTTAGGAAAGCCAAACAGCTTGGCTTTTGTTGATTGGCTGATATTGTTGCCTGTTTGTATGTTGGCATATTTTAAAATCAATTCCCATTTGTTCAGTGTGAATTAAAATAAAGTAACAATAATCTAATTGCACCTGCTTCTTTGAAACAAAGTCAAAATCAAGTGTTTCAAAGGACTAGGTTTATATCCATAAATGTGCATTAATTCATAAATTATGAAAGGCTTTCAAATGAGAGTCTTGTGATTGATCTTTGTTGTACTTACCGCCATGAGGTGCCCAAACCTTCAGTAACGCTGCTTCATTTCCATTTTTAAATGTACTGTTTATCTTTCTGTTTTACTCAATATTGCCTATAAAGCTCTTCAAGGTATGAATGGGAAACTCTACTTCTACATTCTCACACTTGTTGCTGCTAAGCTAGAATATCTATCTGGCATTAATATAGTGAATGTAGTAGCCAACGAGGTTCTCCATTTGAATAATGTGGGTGGGCAAGGAGAAGGCTGGTGGTGGAGGTCCTGTGAGGCTACAGTGTATGGGACAGGGGGAGCAGAGTTCAAGTGGTCAAGTGACCTGTCAGCGAGCTTGTCCGCCTTTTCAACCCGTGTCCCCACAACAGCCTGCTCTCCACTTAGTGACCAGAATGTTCCTTTCATGTTCGCAAGTCAGGTCATGACAGTCCTCAGCCCCAAACCCTCCAGTGGCTTTTTACCTTCTTTAGAGTGAAACCCTGGTCTTTATTTTTTCATTTTATTTCTTTTTAAATTAAATCTGTTGGGTATCATTGGTTAGTAAGGTTATATATGTTGCAAACATACATTTCTATGATACATGATGGGCATATTGTGCTGTGTGCCAACCATCCGAAGTCAAATCATCTTCTATTACCATATATTGGACCCATTTTACTCTTTAAAACCTCCCTGACCTCCCTTCCCTCTGGTAACCAGATATGTTGTCTGTATCTGTGAGTTTTTGTTTGTTTTTCTTGTTTGCTCATTTGTTGATTTCAGTTTTATATTCCACATATGAGTGAAGTCATGTAGTCCTTAACTTTTTCTTTCTGACTTATTTCACTTAGCATGATATTGTCAAGGTTCATCCATGTTGTTGCATGTGGCAGCACATCATCTTTTCTTATGGCTGAGTAGCATTCCACTGTACATATGCACCACATCTTTTTTATCCAGTCATCTCCTGAAGGTCTTTTTTGGGTTTTTTTTATGTCTTCAGTTGTTTTTATGTCTTAACTGCTGTGAATAATGCTTCACTGAACATAGGGGTGCACATATCTTTGTGAAAAAGTGTTTTCAAATTTTTTGAGTAGACACACTGGAAAGAGATTGCTGGGTCATATGGTAACTCTGTTCTTAATGTTTTGAGGAGCCTCCATACTGTTTTCCATGTGGCTGTACCAGTTTACATTCCCACCAGCAGGGAATGGGGCTTCCTTTTTCTCCACCAGCTCTCCAACACTTGTTATTGGTTGTCGTGGTGACAATGGCCACTCTAACAGATGTGAAGTAGTATCTCACTGTAGTTTTGATTTACATTTCCCTAACAGGTAGAGAAGTTACGCATCGTTTCATATATCTGTTGGCCATTTGTATGTCTCCTTTGAGTAGGTGTCTGTTAAGGTCACCTGCCCATTTTTAATTGGATTGTTTGTTTGGTGTTGAGTTATATGAGTTCTTTACATATTTGGAATATTAACCCCTTTGTCAGAACTGCTGTTTGCAAATATCTGCTCCCACTCAGCTGGTTGCATTTTTGTTTTGTTGGTGGTTTCTTCTGCTCTGCAGAAGCTTTTTAGTTTGATACAGTCTCATTCATTTATTTTTGCCTTTACTTCCCTTGCCTTTGGGCTCAAATTCATAAAATCTTCTGTAAGACCAAAGTTTATAAGTTCAGTACCCATATACTGAAAACTGCAGAACATTATTAAAAGAGATTGAGAAAGACACAATGGAATGGAAAGATATTCCTGTTCATGGATTAGAAGAATCAACATAGTTAAAATGTCCATATTACTCAAAGCAATATACAGGTTGAATGCAATCCCCATCAAAATCCCAATGATATTTTTAAATAGGCATATAAATCATCAGATTTGTATGGAACCAAAAAAGACCCCAAATAGCCAAAGCAATCCTGAGGAAAAACAACAACACTGAAAGTATCACAATTCCTGGTTTCAAATTACACTATAAGGTGACAGTAATCAAAACAGCATGGTATTGGCAGAAGAACAGACACACAAACTCTTGGAACAGAATTGGGAGTCCATAAATAAACCCTCATTTATATGGGTAAATAATTTTTGACAAAGGAAAAGAAAGCCTCTTCTATAAATGGTCCTGGGAAAATTGGAAAGCCATGTGCAAAAGAATGAAAATATTATTAGTATTGATTTAGTATTAAGTGCAAAAGTAAGGATGCAAAGCAATCCCTTCCTTTAAAATTCTCACTGGGGAAAAGCTGTGAACCACCACATTTTTAATGTTATTCAAAAATGATTTTTTCAGTTCTCATGAGATGTAGAGGATTAAGCCATGTAGTATTTGAGTATGTCTTAAGAAACCCCCTCAACCTCAAAGTATATGCATATGCTAAGTATGTATATTCACAGTGGAATAATTTATCAGGAACAAACTATAGTCATCTTCTAATGTGTGT
>VMDR010011620.1:0-28135 GCA_007922815.1 Macrotus californicus | reverse complement strand
ATTTCCTTCTAAGTACCACCCTAACTACATCCCTTAAGTTTTCTATACAGTGTTTGATAGGAATAAAGCACTAAAAATCACATACTTGCTCTACCGCTTCTCTCTGGGCCCACAGATGACTCGGAAGTGTGTGTGTGAAAATACCCAGGCATGTGACTGCGTTGGCCATGTTTTTTGTTATTCATTTCTAATCACGTTCAGAGAGTGTGGTCTGTTATGATGCAGGGTTTCGGGTGCTTGTTTAGACTTGCTTTTTGGCTCAATAATGGCAGGCTGATGTAAATGTTGCTTATTTTCTTGAAAACATTCTGAATGTTCTAATTTGGAGGAGAAATGCTCCATATATGTTATTAGGTGAACTTTGCGAATAGCATTGTTCAAATGTTTAATGTCCTTATTAGCTTTAGGTCAATTTGATGAAATAATTGTTGAGAGGGTGTTAAACCATCCACCATGATGGTGTCAATTTGTTATTACAAATCTGTCAGGATTTTGTATGTTATCAGCCTATGTTATTGGGTGTACAATAGTTATTTTATATTTCTGATAAACAATTCATATTATAATTAATAAAGACTTCTGTTATTCCCAATAAAGCTTTATATGGTAAACCAGATTTTGGATAGAAATTTTCTGGCATATCTTTTTAATTTTATATTATTTTTTAATTTCAAATTAACTCAGTTAAAATAATGGCAATAAATACATTACATGTTAACATACATAACCTGATTTTGATAGAAAATAACTGCTTCCCAAAACAAAAAGTCAAAATAAATGGAGATTTCTACTCCAACCCCAGATGGCATAACAGAGACTGTATTTACTTTTCCTTCTAAACTAGAAAACCAGGTGAAATTATAGAGCAATGTTTTTTACATTTGATCTTTCAGTTAAAGTTGACTTTCAGCGTCATTTTATATTAGTTTCAGGTGTACAGCATAGTGGTCAGACAGTCATGTCCTCTACAAATTGATTTCTCTGGTAAGTCTAACATCCTCCTGGTACCATACATAGTTATTACAATGTTATTGACTGTATTCCTATGCTGCGCTTTACCTCCCCATCACTACTTTGTAACTACCAAATTTTTATTCTTAATCCTTTCACCTTTTTACCTACCTGCAAACCCCTTTCCCCCGGCAGCCATCAGTTTGTTCTCTGTATCTGTGAGTATGTTTCTGTTTTGTTTGTTCATTTATTTTGTTCTTTAGTTTCCACATATAAGTGAAGTCATATGGTATTTATCTTTCTCTGACTTACATTTCATTTGCATAATATCCTCTAGGTCCATCCATGGTGTTGCAAATGGTAAGATTGTATTCCTTTTTATGGGCAAGGATATAATATTCCATTGTATATATATTACCACTTTTTAATTTTTAAATCCTCTCCTGGGGATATACTTATTGATTTGAGAGTAAGAGGAAGGGAGAAAGAGAAACATTGATTGGTTTCCCTTAGGGCCCCCTACTGGGAATCGAAAAGGTATATGTGCCAAACCCTGAATGGAATGCACGGCATTTTGGTACACGGGATGATGCTCCAACCAACTGAGCCACAACAGCCACGACTGTATTACCACTTTAAAAAAAATCCTCTTGTCTATTGATAGGCCTGTCGGTTGCTTACATGTCTTGGCTATTGTAAATAACTATAATGAACATAGGGATGCATATATCTTTTCTTTGTAAAAATATATTTTTTATTTATCAATTTTGGAGAGAGAAAGGAGGAAGAGAGAAAGAAACATTGATTTGTTGCTCCACTTATTTACATATTCATTGGTTGATTCTTGTATGTGCTCTGATGGGGGAATCGAACCTTTAACCTTGGCATATCGGGATGATACTCTAACCAACTGAGCTACCTGGCCAGGGTTGCATATATCTTTTCAAATTAGTATTTTGGGTTTCTTTGTAAATATACCCAGAAGTGAAATTGCTGGGTCATAAGGCAGTTCCATTTTTAATTTTTTGAGGACCTGGCATACTGTTTTCCACATATCTTTTTATTTTTAAAACTTTTCATTTTTATACATTTATGCATATTTTAATTAATGATATGTTTGGGTTTTGTTTCTTTCAGTTAATTTTGTGGGTTTTTAAAAGAAATTTTTGTGTTTTTTCTTGTTCCTTTTTCTCTTTACTGCCTTCTAGTGGACTGATAATGTTTTTAAAATTTCTTTGCGTGCCCTGCACCAATACTGATTTAGCAGTAATTTATTTACATTTTTCAGATATTAACTCTTACATTTTTAACATGTGTAATTTGCTAAAAATTAATATGACTTAACAATTCTGTTTTGCTACCCTCCTCCTGGATAATAAAGGATCTTGGGAAGTTTAACTCAAATTCATCTTTATTTCCCTAGGTGTTAGGATTGTCCTGTATTGGGATTTACCTGTGTTCATGCCCCTACATGTTCTTTATTATTGTTTTTATAGTTAACCATTAGACTTCTCCAATTTGCCATTTTCTTTTCTTATCATTGCTTCTTTTTTATTTATTTTATTTTTTTCAAGTTTCTTTTTTTTAATTGTTGTTCAAGTACAGTTGTCTCCATTTTCCCCCACCTCTTCTCCCTGCCCCACCTGTCCCCGCCTCCCACCCTTGATCCTACCCCCTTTTGCTTTGTCCATGTGTCCTTTATACCTGTTCCTTGATGACCCTTCCCCTACTTTCCCTCTATTCCTCTCCCCACTGCCCTCTGGTTACTGTCAGTTTGTTCTTTATTTCAATGTCTCTGGTTATATTTTGCTTGCTTGTTTGTTTTGATTAGGTTCTACTTATAGGTGAGATCACATGGTATTTGTCTTTCACTGCCTGGCTTATTTCACTTAGCATAATGCTCTCTAGTTCCATCCATGCTGTTGAAAAGGGTAGGAGCTCCTCCTTTCTTTCTGCTGCACAGTATTCCATTGTATAACTACAGCATAGTTTTTTGATACGCTTGTTTACTGATGGGCACTTAGGTTGCTTCCAGCACTTGGCTATTGTAAATTGTGCTGCTATGAACATTGGGGTGCATAGGTTCTTTATCATCATTACTTCTTATAACTTGATCCTTTCTTCTGGATTTTTGTCTCCTTTCTGAAGTGCATTGTTTAGTAATTCTCCTACAGTGCTTCACACATAAAAAATGTTCAGTAAATCCTTAGTCACTGATTAAATTAATGTATCAAATGAACATAGTTTAAACAACTTTAGGTGTCTAGTTTGTGCATTAAAGTGATTTATATATCTTGTCCCACTTGCCAGGCAGATAGATAAGACAACTGATTATTGGGGTCTAGGGGACAGAGCACATTACCTCACTTTAATTAATTCCATGAATTAAGAGGAAGCATAGAGAGAACCAAGGGCCTATGCCTCTCTAATTTTCTATACTATATTTCCCTAGAAGTCTCTTTCTAATATTAAGGCTATATTTTTCCAGCTGAAGCTTCTGGCCTCTGTTTCCTTCTTGGTTTGCTTGCCCCATGTGAGAAAGCAACATGGGAAAGCATCCCCCTCCTACTGTAGAGTAACTGAATAAATAAGTATGGGCCCAGAGCCATACCACCTGGAGTCTAATTTCCTCTCTACCACTTATTGGGCAAGTTAATTGGACTTTCCTTGGCTCATTTCTTCATGTATAAAATGAGGATGGTAATGTATCTACATTATACATTCTGGAACTTCGATAAGTTAATACATAGAAGAGGCTTAGAACAGTGCCAGCACCTGTAAACACCCAACACATGGCTGTTGTGGTTGCTCTTGTCTCTTATGAGCTTCATTTATTCACTGGCTCTTGACCCTGGGATCAAATATAATTGTTCATTTTGGGGTTAATGTCAGGCTCATGATAATGAAACATACAGACATATGCAGACCACCAAGGGGCTTCATTCAAAAATACATATTCAGGTTTTTCTCTGTACTTTAAAATAAAATGTCCCTTGAGTGTAATAATAGGGGACCTTTACACCCCATTGACATCAATGGCTAGATCTTCCAGACAGAAAATCAACAAGGAAAGAGTGGCCTTAAATGACACACTAGATCAGATGGATTGAATTGATATCTTCAGAGCATTTCACCCCAAAGCAGCAGAACATACATACTTTTCAAGTGCACATGGAATGTTTTCTAGGATAGACCATATGTTAGGACACCAAACAAGTCTCAATAAATTTAAAAAGATTAAAATCATAACAAGCATCTTCTCTGACCACAATGGTGTGAAATTAGGAATGAATTGCAAGGAAAAAAATTGAAAAGCACACAAAGACATGGAGGCTAAATAACATGTTACTAAACACAGGTTCACAGTGAAATTAAGGAATAAATCAAAGGATACCTTGAATCAAATGAAAATGAAAACACATCAAACCAAAATCTATGGGATATGGCAAAGGCAGTCCTAAAAAGTTCATAGCATTACAGGCCTATGTCAAGAAACAAGAAAAAATCTCATATAAACAATCTAACCTTACACTTAAAGGAACTAGATAAAGAACAACACAGCCCAAAGTTAGTAGAAGAAAGGAAATAATAAAGATCAGAGCAGAAATAAACAAAATAGAGTCTAAAAAAATACAAAAGATCAATGAAACCAAGAGCCTTCTGTTTTTTGAAAAGATAAACAAGATTGATAAACCTTTAACCAGACTCACAAGAGAAAAAAAGAGAGAGGACCAAAATAAATAAAGTGAGAAATAAAAGAGGGAAAGTAACAGCTGACATCACAGAAATACAAAGGATTGTAAGAAAATATTATGAACAACTATATGCCAATGTATTGGACAATTTGGAAGAAATGAATAAATTCCTAGAAACATACAAACTAAATCAAGAAGAAACATAAGTCTGACTAGATTGATTACAACTAATGAAATTGAAGTAGTAACCTAAAAGCTTCCAACAAACAAAAGTCCTGGAATGAATATCTTCACAGGTGAATTTTACCAAACATTCAAAGATGAACTAACATCTATCCTCAAACTATTAAAAAAATTCAAGAGGAGGGAATGCTCCCAAGCTCATTTATGAGGTCAGCATTATCCTAATTCCAAAACCAGGTAATGACACTACAAAGAAAGAAAATTATAGGCCAATATCCCTGATGAACATAGATGTAAAAATCCTCAACAAAATATCAGCAAACTGAATCTAGCAATACATTAAAAAGATCATACACCATGATCAAGTGGGATTTTTTTCCTGGGATGCAAAGTGTGTACAATATCTGCAAATCAATTTACATGATATACCACATAAACAAAATAAAGATAAAAATAATATCATATCAATTGATTCAGAAAAAAACCTATTTATGATAAAAACTCTCAACAAAGTGGGAGTAGAAGGGACGTATCTCAACATAATAAAGGCTATATATGAAAAAATTCACAGCTAACATCATAGTCAATGGGGAAAAACTAAAAGCATTTCCCTTATGATCAGGCACAACTCAGGGATCCACTTTCATCACTCTTATTTAACATAGTACCAAAAGTCCTAGCCCCAGCGCTGAGATGACAAGAAACAATAAAAGGCATTCAAATTGGAAAGAAAGAAGTAAAACTGTTATTATTTGCAGATGACTGGTACTGTGTATAGAGAAACCTAAAGATTCCATCAAAAAAGTACTACAAATGATAAATGAATTCAGTAAAGTAGCCAGATACAAAATAAATATCCAGGAAATGGTTGCATTTTTATACACCAATCATGGACTATCAGAAAAGGAAACTAAAAAAAAAAATCCCATTTATGATTATATCAAATAAATAAAATAAAATACCTAGGAATAAATTAAACCAAGGAGGTAAAAAACCTGTACTTGGAAAGTTATAAGACATTGAAGAAAGAAATTGAAGAAGATACAAATAAATGGAAGCAGATACTGTGCTCATGCATGAGAAGAATTAACATTATTAAAATATCCATACTATCCAAAGCAATCTATAGGTTCAATGCAATGCTTATTAAAATACCAATGACATACAAGGGGGTACCCCCCCAACTGGAGTTATCTTCTCTAGGGTAGGCCCCTTGTAGTACAGGCTCCCTCCACTAGATGAGTGTTCTAGGAACCCATCTGTATCAGTGTACCAACTGGCATTGTTGTGAGAGGCTGCATTTGGCTTCAGTGAATTTTTTTTAATGTTCTTTCAATGAATTTGCCCATTTCATGAGGGGTGATTTATGAGTGTACCTCTCCACACTGCACTGAGTGTTCAGCAGTTTTTGACCAAAAATGGCATGACCCCTGTGCCCTACCCTCCCTATACACCTGATCTCACCCTGAGCGACTTTTTTTTGTTTCCCCAATGAAAAAAGTCCTCAAAGATAAATGCTGTGAAAGAGGTAAAACAAAAAATGTCAGAAGCACTAAAAGGCATCAAAATTGACACATTCAAAAACTGTTTTGAGCAGTGGAACAAAGATCTCGATAGGTATATTGCATTAAGTGGGGAATACTTTGAAAGTGACTCAAGTTTAAATACATAATAAATACACAATTTTTTATAAATAAATTCAAGGATTTTTTGGGTGCCCTCTCGTATTACACGGATCTAGAACAAACATTTAAAAAAATTATATGGAACCACAAAAGACCCTGAATAGCAACAGCAATCTCGAGAAAGAAGAACAAAGTTGGAGGAATCATGCTATCTCATAAGGCCACAGTAGTCAAATGAATATGGTACGGGCATAAAAACAGACATATAGGTTAATGGAAAAGAATAGAGAGCCCAGAAATAAACCCATGTCTATATGATCAACAAAGGAGTCAAGAACATTCAATGGGGTAAAGACAGTCTATTCAACAAATGGTGTTAGGAAAATTGGACAGATACGTGCAAATAAATGAAACTAGATGACCTTCTTACACCATATACAAGAATAAATTCAAAATGGATTAAAGACTTAAATGTAAGACTTGAAAGTATAAAAGTCCTAGAAGAAAACAGGCAGTAAATTCTCTGGCATCTCTCTCAGCAATACTTTTTCTGATATATCTCCTCAGGGAAAGGAAACAAACAAACAACATAAACAAATGGGACTACATCAAACTAAAAAGTTTTTGTACAGCAAAAGAAACCGTTGACAAAAGAAGAAGCCAATCTACCAAATAGGAAAACACATTTGCCAATGATACATCTGATAATAGGTTAATATTCAAAATTTATAAATAGCTCATATAACTCAATAGCAGAAAAACAAGCAATTCAATTAAAAAATGGTCAGAGGACCTGAATAGACACTTCTCCAAAGAGAACATACAGGTGGCCAATAGACATATGAAAAGATATTCAACATTACTAATCATCAGAGAAATGCTAACTATCCCACATTGAGATATCACCTGATACCTGTCAGAATGACTATCATCAATAAATCAATAAGCAACAAGTGTTGGAGAGGATGTGGAGAAAAGGAAACCCTCATGTTCTCTTGGTGGGAATGTAGATTGGTACAGCCACTATGGAAAACAGTGTGGAAGTTCCTCAAAAAATTAAAAATGCAATTGCCTTATGACCTAGCAATTCCACTTCTGAGTATATATCTGAAGAAATCCAAAACACTAATTTGAGAGAATGTATGCACCTCTATGTTCATTGCAGCATTATTTACAATACCCAGAGTACGAGAGCATCTCAAGTGGTCATCCAGACATGAGTGGATTAAAAAGTGGCGGTACATATAAACAATGGAATTATTATACTGTGCCATAAAAATGGATGAAATCTTACTATTTGCAACAGCATGGCCTAGAGGATATTATGCTAAGTGAAATAAGTCAGAAAAAGACAAATACTGTATGATTTCACTTACATGTGGAATCTAATGAGCAAAAGAAATGAACAAACAAAATAGAAACTAACCCGTAAATACAGAGAACACACTGATGGTTTCTAGTGGGGAGGAGGGTTGGAGGTCTGGTTAAAAAAAGGAAAGGTTTTAAGAAGTGCAGATTGGTAGTTAAAAAACAGTAACAAGGATGTAAAATACAACATAGGGAACGTAGTCAATAGTATTGTAATAGCTATGTATGGTCCTAGGTGGATACTTGAAATATCAAGGGGATCACTTTGTAAATTATGTGATTGTCTAATCACTATGCTGTGCACCTGAAACTAATTCAAAGTAGTATTGAATGTGAAAAAAAAATGTCCCAATCATATCCTATAGAAAGTTAGTTGTATTTTCTTTTAGGGCTAGCCAAATTTTGTAGGAATATTCTTGATTCAGGTGGAACTTGGTTCCAGAGATTGATTGATTGATTCTATAAACTCATGTTATTCAAAGTCCAATCCTAAGCTAATAGCTACAGGCCCTAAATCATTCTTCCAAATATTTTTGATTCACTGTCACAATGTGTTAAATCATAGTTATATTTTTATTGGATGAGTAGGACATATACATAGGTGTGTTACTGGTCATCTTGTACATAAATACGTAATTTCTTTATTCCTTCTAGTATGTGAAGAATTCTTGAACCGGTTCTACAACTCAATGATAGCCAGAGGAATTAACTTTTCTCTGGACACCATAGAAAAGGAATTGATCAACTTTTGCTTGGATGTCAAAGGAAAAGAAAATCGCCTGGTATGGTAAATTTTCACATTTCATTTTTCCCTTGGGCTTGAGGGAAAATGCTAATAATATTATTTCTGATCTTGGGCTTACTGTTCTCTTGCTTAGATGCTGGCCTCAGGCATGTTCACTGTAAAAAGCAAGCAGGAACTTTTCATTCAGTGAAATGCAGTCATATGAATTTTAATCTATAATACATCTGTTTTCATTTTGCTTTTGGATAAACCACAGAAAATCAAGTTCATATTTTGTTTAATAAAATTACACAATTGAATGTCTAATTGAGAATTTATTGTTCTGAGTTAAGAATGGGAAGACTTTCTATTTCTTACTAAGACAATTAGTTCAACCTTTCAAAATATTTTATATCCTTGTTTATACATAACCAATGAAGTATTTATATTTTCTTGTAATGATGTTTATATAGTGTTTCCTGGGTATATACAAATTATTTTTTCAATATACTGGTTTACATCACGAAAAACAGTCTTAGGCCAGTTTTTTTTGCCTAAAATTGTATGTTTAGCTTTTCAGTTAAATTTGCACTGTAGGCATCTCACCACTGGCACACAATAAAAATCTCAGCATTTACTTGTACCATTAAGTTTTATATTTCTAAATGTAAAATGATTAAGTTGGGTGGCTTGAAAAGCAGTATAACATGAAAAATGGCCTAAACTATAGAGCCAAAATGTTAGATTTCTTAAAATTCAATCTCCTTCTGCCCTCAGCTCTTAGCTGGAGGAAGCCAACCCTAAAACACAGATTGGCCCTTCCCTCACACACCCAGGTCTAGTAGAAGCAGCTACAAACAGTTAACAGCATGATAGCTCCAGACAGGTAGCCCAAGGTCAGTTACACACAGTGTCTAACATCAACCAGTATCAGAACCCTGAATAAATGGATCCAGAACCAACACAATCAGTGGTGGGCCTCAGACCACACCAGAGCTCAACTCAAATAACCACACTAGCAGCAGCATCCCCAAAGGGGGATTCTAGCAGGCACCAAACCCTACTGGGAACAATTCTGCCTTAGGGGGCAGCACCTGCATGGTGTCTCATGCATGGTGATCAAGGTTTACCCTTATAGCCAGCCAGCCTGAAGGGTTAATTCCACCCATGAAAAGACCAACAGCATTCAAGATTCAACTCAACAGGGTGCACATAATTCACAAGAAACATTCCTGGAGCATGGAGCTCAGGTGATTTGGAAGAGTGTGCCACTGAGTCCAACAAGACACCTTCATCATGAAGCCATCATAACAAAGTTGAGAGTTAGAGTAGATCTACCTAATTCACAGAAATAAAATGGGGAGACAAAAAAACATGCCCCAGATGAAAGAACAAGAAGAATCCCCAGAAAAAGAATTAAATGAAATGGAAGCAACTAAGATTCCAGATGCAGAGTTTAAAACAATTGTTATAAGGATGCTCAAGAACCTTCGGGAAGAATGGATGATCTCAGTGAGAACTTAAACAAAGTGATAGTAAACCTTAAAAAGGACATAGAAACCATAAAAAAAGAACCAGTCAGAAATGAAGATGACATTATCTGAAATTAAGAATACACTAGAAGAAATCAACAGTAGGTTAGGTGAAGCAGAGGATCGAATCAGCAATTTAGAGGACAAACTAACAGTAAGCACCCAAGCTGTGCATCAAAAAGAAAAGAAAATTTAAAAAAATGAGGGACGTCTAAGGGACCTCTGGGATATCATCAAGTGTAACAATATCTGCATCATAGAGGTACCAGACGGAGAAAAGAGAACAAGGGACCAAGAACACAGTTGAAGAACTAAGGGCTAAAAACGTCCCTAAACTTGTGAAGGAAAATGCCACATAAGTTCAGAAAGCACAGTGAGTCCTGATCAAGAGGAATTTAAAGAGATCCACACCAAGACACATTATAATTAACATGACAAAAGTTAAAGACAAAGAGAGAATCTTAAATGCAGTAAGAGAGAGACAGTTACCTAAAAG
Organism: Macrotus californicus; assembly: GCA_007922815.1. NCBI lineage: Eukaryota > Metazoa > Chordata > Mammalia > Chiroptera > Phyllostomidae > Macrotus > Macrotus californicus. The sequence continues at coordinate 17,561 of VMDR010011620.1, read as the reverse complement.
AGAGCTCCCATGAGGCTGTCAGCTGATTTCTCAACAGAAGCACCTCAGGCCAGAAGAGGTTGGCGTGAAATATTCAAAGTTAAAAGCAAGGACCTACAACCAAGACTATTTAATCCAGCAAGACTATCATTTAAAAATGAAGGTGAAATAAAGACCTTCCCAGACACCCACCACCAAAAAAAAAAGGCTAACAGAACTTATCACCACCAAACCAGTATTGCAAGAAATGTTAAAGGGCCTGCTTTAAAAAGAAGAAATAGAAAGTGAGAGGAACATAGATATAAAAAAAAGGCAATAAATAAGTACCTATCAATACTAACCTAAAATGTAAACAGATTAAATGCCCCAATCAAAAGACATAGGCTAGCTGAATGTGTAAGAAAACATGATCCATATATAAGTGTCTACAAGAGACCCACCTCAGAAAAGAAGATACAGATAAGCTGAAAGAGAAAGGATGGAAAAAAATATTCCATGCAAATGAAAACAAACAAACAAAAAGCTGGGTAGCAATACTTATATCTGACAAAATAGACTTATATCTGACAAAACAAAGAGCATAACAAGAGACAACAAAGGTCACTATATAATACTAAAAGGATCCATCCAACAAGAGGATACAACCTTTGTAAAAATATATGCACACAATATAGGAGCACCTAAACATTACATAAAGAAAACCTTGGAGAACTTCAAACAAGAGATCGAGAGCAATAAGTTATTGTAGGGGATTTTAACACCCCACTGTCACCAATGGATAGATCCCCCAGACAAAAAAAATCAACCAGGAGACAGCGACCTTAAATGACACACTGGATCAGATGGATTTAATTGATATTTATAGAACATTTCATACCAATAAAACAGAATATACATTCTTCTCAAGTGTACATGAAACATTCTCAAAGATAGTCCACATGTTAGGACACAAAATAATTCTTAACCAATTCAAGCAGATGGAAATCATATCAAGTATCTTCTCAGATCACAATGATTTGAAAACTAGAAATCAACTATAACAAGTGAGAAACATTCAAAGACTTGGAGGCTAAATAGCATGTTATTAAAAAATGAATGGGTTAACAATGAGATCAAGGAAAAAATAAAAAATTACCTGGAAACAAATGAAATTGTACACATAACACAGAATCCATGGAACACAGCAAAAGCAGTCCTGAGAGGGAAGTTCTTAGCATTACAGGCCTAACTCAAGAAGCAAGAAAAACTCAAACAAAGCAAAACAAAACCCAACACCTAAAGGAACTGGAAAAAGAACAACAAACAAAGCTAAGAGTAAGTAGAAGGAAGGAAATAATCAAGATCAGACTGGAAATAAATGACATAGAAACTAACAAAAGATCAATGAAAAGAAGAGCTGGTTCTTTGGAAAAAAAAAACAAGATTGACAAACCTTTAATCAGACTCATCAAGAAAAAAAAGAAAAGAAAAAGGACCCAAATAAACAAGTTAAGGCATGACAGATGAGAAGTAATAATTGACACCACAGAAATACAAAGGATTGGTGGTGTTAAATCATAGTTATAAAAACACCAAAGAAAGTACTGTGAACAACTATATGCCAACAAATTGGACAATCTGAAAGAAATGGATACATTTCTAGAAACATATAATCTTCCAAAACTGAATCAGGAAGAATCAGAAAACCTGAATAGACCAATTACACCTAATGAAATTGAAGCAGAAATCTAAAAATTCCCAGCAAACACAATTCCTGGACTGGGTGGCTTTGCAGGTGAATTTTACCAAACATTCAAAGAGAACTAACACCTATCCTTCTCAAACTATTCCAAAAAAATTCAAGAAAAGGAAAGAGTTCCAAGTTCTTTTTACAAGGCCAACATTATCCTATCTCCAAAACCAGATAAAGACCTTAATAGACACTTCTCCAAAGATGACATACACATGGCCAATGGACACATGTAAGAGTGCTCAACATCACTTGTCATCAGAGAGATGCAAATTAATACCATGATGCGATACCACCTCACACCTGCCAGAATGGCTGTCATCAATAAATCAACAAACAAGTGCTGGCAAGGATGTAGAGAAAAGGGAAACTTTGTGCACTGTTGGTGGAAATGCACTTTGGTACAGACACTGTGGAAAAGAGTCTGAAGTATTCTCAAAAAATTAAAAATGGAACCTGGACATCTATGCAAAAAAATGAAACTAGACCACCAACCAAAATAAACTCAAGATGAATAAAAGACTGAAATATAAATTTGCGGAGGGGTGGTGTGGTGGGGTGAAAAAGGAGACAATTGTACTTGAACAACAATAAAAATAAATAAATTGTGACACCATAAAAGTCCTAGAGGAGAACATATGCAGGAAACTTTCAGATATCCCATGCAGCAATATTTTCACAGATATGTCCCCTAGGACAAGGAAAATAAAGCAAAGAATAAACAAATGGGACTACATAAAATTAAAAATCTTCTGCAAGGCTAAAGAAAACATCAGCAAAATAAAAAGGAAACCAACCATATGGAAAAACATATTTGCCCATGATACCTTGGACAAGGGTTTGATCTCAAAATATATAAAGAACTCACATGACCCCACACCAGGAAGACAAACAACCCAATTAAAAAATGGGCAAAGGACCTGAACAGATACTTCTCCAAGGAGGACATATAGAGGACACATAGACACATGAAAGGATGCTCAGCATCACTAGCCATCAGAGATGCAAATTAAAACCACAAGATATACCTCAAGATGAGATACCACTTCACACCGGTAAGAATGGCCATGATAAATCAACAAACAAGTACTAGAGAGGATGTGGAGAAAAGGGAACCCTAGTTCACTGTTGGTGGGAAAGCAGACTGGGATAGCCACTGTGGAAAACAGTATGGAATTTCCTCAGAAAACTAAAAATGGAATTGCCTTTTGATCTAGTGGGATTATACCCTAAGAATCCTGAAACACCAATTCAAAAGAACCTATGTACCCCTATGTTCATAGCAGCATTATTTATAATAGCCAAGTTTTGGAAACAACCTAAGTGCCCCTCAGTAAATGAATGGATCAAAAAACTATGGTACATTTACATGATGGAATACTATGCAGCAGAAAGAAAGAAGGAGATCCTACCCTTCATGACAGCATGGATGGAACTGGAGAGCATTATGCTAAATGAAATGAGCCAGGCGGTGAAAGACAAATACCATATGATCTCACCTACAAGTGGCACTAATCAACAAAACAAACAAGCGAGCAAAATAGAACCAGAGACATGAAGATAAAGAGCAAACTGACAGTGAACAGAGGGGGGCAGGGAGGTGTAACGGGGTAGGGGGGAAAGAAGGGGAAGGGTCAAGTCAAAGAACACCATATAAAGAACCCCAAAAACAAGGGTGATGGTGTGGGGATTGACTGTGGGAGTGGGAGAGAGGGAATGGATAGGTTAGGGGAGAGCAATGGGGAAAACTTGGGACAACTGTAATTGAACAACAATAAAAAAATATTTTATTTATTTATTTTTAGAGAGGGGGAAAGGAGGGAGGAAGGGAAGGAGAGAAACACTGATGTATGAAGGAAACATCAATTGGTTACCTCTTGTACATGTACACACCCAGACCAGGGACCAAACCCACAGCCTGGATATGTGCCCTGACCTGGAATTGAACCGGTGACCTTTCCCTATTCAAAACAACGCTCAACCAACTCAGTCACACCAGTCAGGGCTGGAACTGCATTTTGACACAGTGGTCCCACTTCTGGGAATATATCCTAAGAATCCCGAAACACTAATTCGAAAGAATAGATGCATCCTTATGTTCATTGCAGCCTTATTTACAATGGCCAAGATCTGGAACCAGCCCAAATACCCATCAGTAGATGAGTGGATAAAAAGCTGTGGTACATTTACACAATGGAATACCATGTGGCTGTAAAAAAAGAAGGAAATCTTACCTTTTGTGACAGTATGGATGAAACTAGAGAGCATTATTATGCTAAGTGAAATATATGACCCATCGACATGAACTAAAGAGGGGGAGTGTGGGGGGAAGGGGTGTGCAGGCCGGGGCGGGGAGGAGATGGGACAACTGTAATAGTATAATCAATAAAAAACAAACAAACAAACAAAAAGAAATAAGCCAGTCAGAGAAAGACAGATACCATATGATCTCACTTTATGTGGAATCTAATGAACAAAATAAACTTCTGAACAAAATAGAACAGAGGCATGGATACATGGAACAGACTGACAGTGTCAGAGGGGAGGGAGGTAATGGGGTTGGATGAAAGAAGGTGACGGGATTAGTCAAAAAAACATATATATTGTACCTAACACATAGATGCAGACCACAGCGTGGTGATAGCAAGAGGGAAAGCAGGGTGGGGGTTAGGTGGAGGTGGGTAAACTATACCGGGGACTTCTGTAATAGTGTCAACAGTAAAAATAAAGTTTAAAAACTAAAATAAAATAAAATTCAATCTCTTCTCCTTGCTAGCTGGTGACCTTCAGCTGGCTCGGGTGTAAAATGGGTATGTAATAGTACTTACTTCATGGGATTGTTGTGACAAGTAAGTCAATACCTGTAAGCCCCGAGAGCAGCGCCTGGCACAGGGAACACCCAGCAAGCCTTGGAAAATCATGTGAATGGCTGGGAACTTCTAATTAGGATGCTCATGGGAATGGAGTCACTTGTTTTCTGGTGTCTTAGCAGGGCTTAAAATTTAATAGCTGGCCCATGAAAACTAGGTTAACCTCTTTCTTACTTCTCAAAGCCATATCACTTGCTTTTCTTGGTGTCTGAGCCACTAAATTCTCCTCATTCTCCTTCAGTGCTATTATCTAGGAGCAACCCAAGATGCAGCCACAAAGATTCTAAGTGAGGTCACCCGCCCAATGAGTGTGCACATGCCTGCCATGAAGATTTGCGAGAAACTCAGGAAGATGGACAGCCAAATCTGTGAGCTGAAATATGGTACAATGGAGTCAAAGGTCTTTTTTCCATAATGTCCGAAGTATCGCCAATTCTCAAAACAGGCTATGTTTCTAGAAAGTCAGTGTTAGAAGGAAAGGAATTCTCCACTTGCCACTAGGTTATTGGGCTGCTGAATGGTGCTTAATGCCTCCTAACATTTTGCAGGGGTGAGAGAAATGAATACCAGCACAATCAACTTTAGGTACAACTGTCACCCACATAAGAAAGTTTAAACCCTTAAATCATCAAGGCAGTGTTGACTGCGTAAGTCAAGGAAAATTCAAAATATCAAGGGAACAACTACTCATGGTTGATTTAGCTCTTGGTGACCCATTAAGAAAAGTTGCATCTATTCAAAGGTGATATAAGGACTTTGAAGTTTTAAATGTGTCTGTATCTATTCCCCTAGATTTGTCTGTCTATTATTCTTCCTGCCAGCTTTAAATTTTAGGAAATAGGTTATTCATAGCAAATCAAGTTTTGCCTGATGAAATAGCCTTATTGAAGGTGCCTAAAACAAATAGCCAGGAAAGAAAGATGTCCTGTTTAAATCATTTCCTTGGCCTTATACATTTCACATAGATACATCTACTATTTTTATACTGAGGATTTCTCTCTGGCCCAGCCTTTCGGGTACACTGGGTAGGCACAGTAAAGGCTGGGGGGCGGGGTTCTTTTCTTAGCTTATCCTTAACACCTGAAGTTCCACCAGTACAGACCCATTTCTTTTGCTTAAAAAGTAATTGTTTTATGTTACATACCCAACTCCAGTGTAGTATTGTAAACTACCTAATTAGCACCCAGCTCTGAATTATCTTAATTTTATTTTCTAACATAGCTGTGTGAAATCACTATGCACCATTGTTACATAACTGGCTTTAAACAGGTTTAAGGTGGGAAGATACTCAAAACAACCTGCTTCTCAACTTGCCAAGGGCAGGTGCTAGAGTCCAGGTTAGTGATTATGGGACAGGCATCCCTTTTTATTGGCTTCCAGGTGATGCAGGAGAGGCAGGAATCATTGAGTCCATACAAACAATATTCTTGAAAGGGACAGACCTGTGCTGATTCTTTAGTTCAACAAAGTTATTTAGAATACCTTCTGTTACGTGCAAGAGAACTTACTGGGCTCCTTGTTAATAGGAAAATTCATCAGATATTATTAAGAAATGAATATTTACTAGTGTTTGGGCAATGCTGGCCACTAGAGGCCCTTGGGGAACCATGAACTAGTTTTAATTTTGGTATCAACTTTTTCCTTGTAGTTTTAGATGGTCACAGAGGTTTTCTCTTTTTAAAATTAATGCCAGATTCTAAGTTCTTTAGAAAAGTTTGAAGAAACTACTGACACTTGCAAAGAAGTATATTTCTCATTCAACCATTTATTTTGTTTTTTTCTTTTTAAAAAAATTATATTTTACTCATTATGCTATTACAGTTGTCCTGATTTTTTCCCCCTTTCTCCCCCTCAACCCAGTACACCCCACTTCCTCAGGCAATCCCCACATCTCAGCCATTTATTTTGAATAGACCACTAGCCCCAATGTCTTGTTCTCTGCTTATTATTGGCAAGAAAGTTGAGATTGAACAGGGGCCTTCGAACTGTGGGGTATTAATAATTTGGGCTATAAACGCTTCTATTCTTAGAGGTATTCTGATAAGTCAGCCATGAAATTAACAATCAAGATAAGTGCAGAGTTGGATTATATTTTCAATTAGGAAGTTGTCTTTTGGTTTTTGACCTGAAAGAATATTTTTGCTTGTTCTGTATCTTAAAAGGATGGATAATCACTACAAAAATTTAAGGGTAGCTGATCCTCCAAATAAACAAGGCTTTAAAAATTCAACTTTTACTAATTTTTTTCTAGATTTACTGAGATAAATTGACTTAAAACATTATATAAATTTAAGGAAAATTACCCTTTTTGATAGGGAAATTATAATCATAAGTATAGTACAGATGAGCTTTTTTTGTTTGTTTGTTTGTTTTGGGGCTGGACAATAGAGAAGTAGTTGAGTTCTTGACATTCTCTGCAGATAATCTGTAAATGGGAAAACAGTTAGTAGTCTTGGTAAAGGAGTTAAATGTTGGTGATAAGTGTTATTGGCAAGAAAGTTAGAAGCCAGATTGACTGGGACTGAAAGTGCTAGCATTAGAGAATTGGGTGTACCCCAAAGGACTGCAGTGAATGCTGTAATAAATTAGTAATCCCAGTAGGGGTGGGGATCAGGTGAGGTTAAGCAGAGATCCAAAACCAATAAGGATCAATAGGAATGCTCCTCATTATATTCACATGTTTAGGTTTCTTTAAATTTATATTTAAAGACTCGATAGGGCAGTGTAATATATATGCTTAGCTGTTTTACTGAAGACATATCCTTGTACATAAAAAGTGAGCCATAAGTTTCTAGTTAATTATAATCTATGGATTTCAGTTGGCTCCACACAAGGCTGTCCCGAGGCATTCCTTTTTATCGATCACCTTCTTTTTACCTTAGGAGCGGCTTTTAGAATACAGTGCTCTTCATTTCAGTAATGCTGATCTTGTGAAGCCCTGGCGGCAGATACTGCAAAGCCGCGTAGTTTCGAACCCCGTGTTTTGAAGCCTGTATAATTCCGTGGAGAGAAAGTCCGACAGAATGCAAGTTGTCCCAATAGCTTTGTGTATATATATATATATACCCTTTCCTTAGGTATGTCTTGGTTTCCACAGAAAATGGAACTGTTCTCAGCACCAAGATAAGTTACACCATTTGCCTTTCTCAATGCTTCAGAGTTGTTGTTTTTAAAAAGTGGCATGTTCCCTTCTTTGTCATTTAGAAAAGAAATTAGACTTAGCATCAGTGGACCTGTGGAAGATGAGAGTGGCAGAGCTGAAACAGATACTGTACAGCTGGGGAGAGGAGTGTCGGGCCTGCGCGGAAAAAGCCGACTACGTGAATCTGATCAGAGAACTGGCGCCCAAGTACGCAGCCACACGCGCGAAAACGGAGCTCTGACCCTGCGACGCTGGTGCGCGGCGGACTGTAATTCGACACAGAATGACTGTCTAGGACGTGGGCGTGTTGGTGAGGAGTAACTGGGCGTTGCGCTGTGCATGGTCTCATTCATTTTGTTTTGATTACACACCTTGGTACTGGTTGCTTAGGTTTGTAAGTAAAACTGTTAATATCTTACGTTTTCACTCCACCAAAACTTGAAAGTGCCTTTCTCATAATTTTCTTGTAGATGATCATTGGCTACCTCCTGAAATTGGGAAAAGTGAGCTACTGGAAAGTTGATTGAGCGCACTGATTCCGAGAAGGGAGAGTGTGCTCACAGGCCCCTCGCTGTGCACTCATACTTAAATCAATAGACTGGATTAGGACCAAAGGCACAATGTGTAGCGTATCAACTCCTGGCATAATCAAAAGCTTTTTTTAAAAAAAGTAAACTAACTATTTTCAACTGCAAATCACTCTACTTTCTAGCTCTCTTTAGTATCAGAAATGGGAGGGCAGGAGGTACTACTTGAAACTAGTGTCTTCCACACGAAGAAAACCTATTTAAACATACTTAAAGAAAATAGATGAAGAATACACTCAAGTATAGCCAATGTTTTAGCAAATTGTATCAATACTCACACAATGCTAAATGAGCAAGGCTCAAGGTCTTTTGCATGTCTATCACACAGTCGCTAAGCTTTTGATAGAGGATTAAAACACATTAGGGCACAGGCAGGCAACATGGAGCTTTTTGGTTCCTAGTGCTGTCTTATCAGCTTCAACCGTAAAGTCATTGTTGGCTCCGTTTTCTGGCCAAGTACAAATAAGATCCCGCCGTAGAAGTGGCTGCCGCTGCGGGGCGAGTGGAAATGGGGAATGACTGCAGGGCAGCTGGAGGGCAGCTTCTGGGGGTGATGGGAACTTCCTACATCTTGATGGTGATTACATGGGTGAATAGCATTGCCAAACTTACCTGTTAGTACAGTGAAGATCTGGGCATTGTGTTGTATGTTAATTATATCTAAAACACTGCTGTAGAAAAATTATTTGAAAAATAACTAAAATTAATTGATTAAAAACTTTTTATGCATTCAAAGAATTGCAGTTACTGACTTGGCGTCCTTTCGGGGAGTGGAGAGAAATTTTCCACACTGAAAGTATACACTGGAAGTGTTATTTTCACTTTTAAATGCCACCCAGGTAAAACAAAATTTCAGTTGAGTAGTTGGGAATGTGGCCAGACTTGTAAGAGAATTAGTGGTTAATAACTTTAAAATGAGAATAAAAAAGCTTTGGTGTAATAAATAGCCAAAAGGGTTGTTGGTTTTAGATTTTGGTAGCTTTATCATTATGTGTAAAGCACCCTACTTAATTTTGAATCATATCTTTAAAATGTCTAAATTTAGGTTTTTATATTTGTTTTACTTTTTATAAGCTTATGTTTGTTTTTCTCTAGTGCATTTTAAACCATTGAGAAAGCTGTCATTTGAAAATAGTATGTTTGATGTCTGACCTCAAAATCAGGTCATGTTTCTCAGTGTGTTTTTTTTTTTTCCAGAATATAAATCTAGGCAATAAGAACACTGCCCAGCAGGTCATTGAAATTCATGATATTTACCCTGGTTTTCCAAACAGCATTTACTCTAAGTCAGAGCTACTCAAACTTCTCAAACTGTGCATACAAATTACCCGGGATCTTGTTAAAATGTGGGTGTGGAGTCAGTAGGTCTGGGAGGGGCCTGAGACTGCATTACTAACAAGCCCCAAGTGAAGTCCAGGCTGCTCTTCCAGGGACCACACTTTGAGTAGCAAGGGCCTGAGTCATGGGTCCTGTGATTGATATTTTTCCTTCTGCCCGTCCCAATCAGCTAGGTTTATGATAGAGCTGAATATAACCATAACAACAAAAAACAAACAACAATAAAACCACAAGCATTGATTCTTTCAAGTAAAAGAATTCCAGAGGTAGCCAGTCCAGAGTAAGTATGGCAGTCCCACAAACTTATTAGGGACTCTCTTCTCTTTGCTTCATATCCTAATGGTGGGTTCCATTCTTACCTGTGGTCCAGTTGGCTGCTGGAATTCTTTGTCCCAGAAGAAAAAAGGCATTAAAACACCTGCCCCTGAACAGAGCCAGCACTTTAGGGGAGCCTTCCCCTCTCTCTCCTCTTCCTCCTCCCTTTCATCCCCACCCACCCAAAATTCAATATCCCACTCAACATTCTGACCAGAACTGACCAGAACTTAGTTACACAGCAAACGTAGCTTCAAGTGAGTTTGGGAAATACCATCCTTTGGTTGGGTCCGTTGCTGCTCGCCCCCCGCCACCCTCCACCCCCCAAATCAGGAAGAAGGGAAAAATAGTTTTGGGCCACAAGGTATCTATGTTACATAGCACAAATTTTTCCTTCCCATGAATCTTTGTTGTAATTTCTGGTTACCATACCCTAAATAACTCTTTCCCCTCCTTGCTATTTGTTTCTTTCATAAATGTAGGCAGTTAGGTTTTTTCTTCATTTTTGGTTTGTCAAGAAGTAGCTACTATTTTTCTATTTCATTTTCACTTTGAATCTCTCTCTCTCTCTCTTTCTTGTGTGTGTGTGTGTGTGTGTGTGTGTGTGTGTGTGCATGCTTTTTTGGTGTTTTTTAATCCAAAATTCATAAGCACACAAGATTTAGAAGTCAGACATTCTGACAGAAGTGACAAAGCTCTGGGCTGAAACTTTCATTTAAACAGTAGTGGTCTGGGGCAGACATTATTCCTGATCTACCCTAGATTTCTAAAATTCCAAGCAGATGACTCTTTATTCTGCTTCCTAAATACACATGGGAGATTAGATATAACATTTAGAGCACAGCTGAAAAGTTGTAGGTCTTTATCTGAGTGTGGATATCTGTATTCTACTGAAGAATGTTACATTTAGAACAAACTAGCTTGGCATATAGGACAAGAAAATATTTGACTATCAGATCCCTAAAAGACAGCAGAGCATTTTGTGATCCAGAGGCCTCCCTATATGTGGGTTCGAGCAGCTCTTGATAAGTGACTTTTCTAAGTAGCTGTCTTGAGTTTATCCACTGCCTGTCATTTCGAAGAAGTGATTGTCAGGTGCCCATTCTTTTACAGTGTGTTTGAAATAAAATAATTCCACCAAGAGAGAAATAAAAAATAAATTAGTATGTATTATTATGTTTTCTGTTTGCTTTTCACTGACAAAATTTTGAGAATTTGGGATTGTGCAGGCACCCGTGGTGTTAAATTTAGAAAGCTCACTAGGATTTAAATTAAAATTTTAATGCATGAGACTGATAAATTACAATTTTAAATGTAGTAGTTGACAGAGGTCAGGTTGTTAGCTATCAGTGAAGTGGATCAGTTTTAAGGCAGTGCTGAACAACAATAAAAAATTAAAAAAATTCATCTTTTAAAGAAAAAAAGGCAGTATTTCTAAAGCTTCAGTGGCAATTTCCCTGTGAGGCTGTCCTTGGTGCTGTCCATACATCGAATTCTCTCAGCTCCCTGCCGGCGGTGCTGTTTCCTTGGTGCGCAAAGCTCAGCCTGTGCAGTGTGGCTCTTCCAAAGTTTGGTGACTGACCTTGCAGCCTGGTCTGGCAAGTTGTGGGTTTTCTGTGAACGTATACCTGCTTATGAAGATACTGAGGATTAGTTGAATTATACTGTGTAAGAGATGGATTAACCAGCATTTAGAACAAAAGGAAGAAAGAAAAAGAACACATAGGACGTAGTATGGAGGTCCACAGTCCATAGACAAAATACTTGGAGCTATGAATTCTTGGAATTCCTCATTTTGTGTTCAGGTTGTGGAAAGATACTGTGGTGCATCTACTGAAACTTTCATCCCCTAGGGGCTCGGGGCAACACCCTGTTACCCCTTCCCGTAAATCTAGATCCGGTTTTGTCACCAGAAGAAGTCAGGTCAGGTTTTGCTTGTGAAATGAATTACAAAAACGAAACTTTTATTTTTGGAACTTTTGGATTTCTGAATCTTGGACGAGAGACGGTGGCACTGTAATTCTGTGGGGACTCCAATTTGGGAGTTATCAATCATTTAATTAAGACTTTGGGCCTTCTTTGATAGAACCTCTAACTCCCATGGACTAGTTTCCCACAGACAGAACTTCTCTCTTTTAGAAAGGAGTTGAAAAGTAGCTGGGGGCCTCAGAAAATTAGGACTCTAGGTGTCTTGCTTCTCTCTTTGGCCTGATACCTTCCCAGAGCATAATGCAGGGTAAGCAGTAAATACCCGCCGATGAAATGTGCTCACCCAGCCGTCTTCCTTTCGAACAGGTGGGTCAGCTGTGGCTTCTCCTCTTCAGGTCATGATAACCAAGCAGCAGAAAGGAGAAGCTGCTCCTCTTTTCTACAACCACCGCCCCGGGGACTTTTCTCCCACCAGCTTGAAGGTCTGTTCAGCCTTTGCCACCAGCTGTCTGGTGTTCACTCTAGTTGCAATGTTCACGGGAGCTGCAGAGGATGTTGTTTACAGGGCCCTTGCTCTTTTTCCTTTTGAATTTTTTAAAACCTATTTTGGAAAGAACAGATCAAATGTTGGCGCCTTAGTGACAGAGCAGCTTTAAACGCGTTCTGAGGGATCTTGGGCTGTGCAATTTTTAGCAGGCAGTGAACTTGCTCGCCTGATAGATATTATCTAAGACCATGTGTGCATCCCGGGAATTTAGGGGCTCTCCTCATTTCTGAGTCAGTCTTCTACCGTCAGCCAAATATTTACTTCTTATATATCTCTGTTCATCCTCAGTCCTAAATTAATACGTTCCTTGTTTCTTTCAGAAAGGAGTCTGGAGTTTTCTCCTTTCCAGAGTATATTCATTTGTGTATATTTTTGCCTCCCTAGAAAGTTCAGTCACAGCACCTTGACCTTAGGCTGTCATCGCTTAAAAACCTGGTTGAGACCCACTTGCAAATGACCTTTGCAGTCCTCTTTGCTTTCTCTAATATGGTTTATTGGTAGTTGCCAAAAGTTTCATTCTGTTGGAAAATCTTATTACTGTAATCCCATCTGGAATATACAAAGATAGAAGCAGAAATAATAAGACAGCAAGAGTGTGAATTGGAATTTGAATCCTAGGCCTGCCTGTGAATAATTGTGCTATTTGAGAAGAGTCATTCAGCTTTTTGTCCCTCAGTTTTTCATCTTAGAATGTAGCTAATAATGTTTACCTAATTGAGTTATTGTGAAGATTAAATGGAAAAACTACGAGTAAAATATGTAACAGAGTGCCTATCTCAGGATAGATACCTTGATAGATAATAATCTGCGTGACACTTTTAGAGATATCATTTATTGTCACAGCATTCCATATGAAGGCTTGGTGAGTACTGGCCATTTTATGGATGATGAAGTGAGGCAGAGGCGATACCAAGGCCCAGAAATGAATTCAGGTCACTTGACTTCTGGATCAGATATAATTTTTAGGCTGAGAAATTCAGGGGTGAGAGAGATTGATGGTTTGGGAAGTAGGACTTCAAAGTGATTTGGGGAGCCAGCACATTCATACCTTGTGCCTCTCAGTTTTTAAAGGGATTGAAAAAAACAGTCAAATAAAAATGACCTTAAGTGATTGGAATTAGATAAATAATGAGTATAATGTGTTCTCAAATGGCACCTGTGTTCGGTAGTGGGCTCTCCTATTTGAGATGATTCAATATTTCTGGAGCATTCTTTAATTCCACACACCTCCACAAAGTTATTGTGTCATGTGAGATGCAGGAGAATTGAGGTCAACTGTCTTGTCCAACAGGTGTGATGAATATGTTCATGGATTTTTTATTGCAACCACATCTATCAGTTCTCTGGAAACGCCTGGGAAATTTATTAATCAGTGTGTGTCTCTAGAATGCCTATTAAAACTCTGGAAACTCACCAATCTGAAAGGAAGCACTTTGTGAATTGTGCTTTATTTGAACTAGTGTGACTGTCAGTAATTTTCCCATGCATTTTTTTTTCTCTTAGGCAAAAAAGATAACATAACGTTATCCTCTATTGTTCTATTTTGAAGAGTTGCTTTTCAGTTGTTTAAATTGTTAAAAAATGTAGGGGTTGACCTTCTTTTCCTGTTTTTATAGTAGTATCAATTATTTTCACCTAACCTATACTTATTGGAACACATTCTAAATTATATATTTCCTTTCTGGAGGGAGGGGATATATATAATATAGTGCTTGGGGAGGTCAAGGAGTATCTATTGATGTGCTTTGGTTAAAAGCCTATATGTGCCTTAATTTTAAATGTAAGCCTTCATGAGTAAATATTACATTAAAAAGAAAAGCCACTTAAAAGCTTTATTTTTAAAAAAATATATTTTATTGATTATGCTATTACAGTTGTCCCATTTTCCCCCATATATTCCCCTCTGCCCTGCACACCCCCTCCCACCCTCATACCCCCTCTTTAGTTCATGTCCATGGGTCACATATATAAGTTCTTTAGCTTCTACATTTCCCATACTATTCTTAACCTCCCCTTGTCTATCTTCTACCTACCATTTATGCTTCTTATTCCCTGTACCTTCCCCCCGCCACCCACTTCCCTGCTGATAACCCTCCATGTGATTGCCATTTCTGTGATTCTGTTCCTGTTCTAGTTGTTTGCTTAGTTTGCTTTTGTTTTTGTTTTGGGTTCGGTTGTTAATAACTGTGAGTTTGTTGTCATTTTACTGTTCCTATTTTTTATCTTCTTTTTCTTAGATAAGTCCCTTTAACATTTCATATAATAAGGGCTTGGTGATGATGAACTCCTTGAACTTGACCTTATCTGGGAAGCACTTTATCTGCCCTTCAGTTCTAAATGATAGCTTAGCTGGATAGAGTAATCTTAGATGGAGGTCCTTGCCTTTCATGACTTGGAACACTTCTTTCCAGGCCCTTCTTGCCTGCAAGGTTTCTTTTGAGAAATCAGCTGACAGTCTGATGGGCACTCCTTTGTAGGTTACTGTCTCCTTTTGTCTTGCTGCTTTTAAGATTCTCTCCTTATCTTTAATCTTGGCTAATGTAATTATGATGTGCCTTGGTGTGCTCCTCCTTGGGTCCAACTTCTTTGGGACTCTCTGAGCTTCCTGGACTCCCTGGAAGTCTATTTCCTTTGCCAGATTGGGGAAGTTCTCCTTCATTATTTGTTCAAACAAGTTTTCAATTTCTTTTTCTTCCTCTTCTCCTTCTGGCACCCCTATGATTTGGATGTTGGAACATTTCAAGACATCTTGGAGGTTCCTAAACCTCTCCTCATTTTGAACCTCTCCTCCTCCTGAATTCTTGTTTCTTCATTCTGTTCTGGTTGAATGTTTATTTCTTCCTTCTGGTCCACACCATTGATTTGAGTCCCAGTTTCCTTCCCATCACTGTTGGTTCCCTGTACATTTTCCTTTATTTCACTTACTATAGCCTTCATCTGTTCATCTTATTTGCAACCATATTCAACCAACTCTGTGAGCATCCTGATTACCAGTGTTTTGAACTGTGCATCTGATAGGTTGGCTATCTCTTTGTCCCTTAGTTGTATTTTTTCTGGAGCTTTGATCTGTTCTTTCATTTGGGCCATTTTTTTTTTTTGTCTCCGAGCGCCTGTTACCAGTAAGGGGCGGAGCCTTAGGTGTTCACTAGGGTGGGGCAGCCACATCCCTGCCTTGTGACACTGTCTGTGGGGGAGAGTCCAAGAGGAAACAATGGCGCTTACTCAGCTCTCTGCTGATTTTCAGTCACTTCCCCTGCTACCCACAATCAAACTGGGCCCTTCTTGTGCTGATTCCCGGGTGGGTGGAGTTGTGTACGTTCTAGGACCCTGTGGGTCTCTCCAATGAACGAACTCCCCTGTGAGACTGGGTGTTTCTCCTACTGTCACCTCAACCCTCACAGGTGTTTTCAGTCAGAGGTTTGAGGCTTTATTTCCCTGCGAGGGAACTCTGTGTTGAGTGGTCCGTCTTGCCCCCCAGTTGTTCCTCCTGGTTTATCCACATGCAAATGTGGGACCACCCAGTCCACAATCCGCTGCCTCACCTGGTCCGCCAGCCACCGCCTTGCCACAAGTCCTCTCCACCCAGCTTCCCGTCTCTACCTCTCCTACCAATCTGGATGAATGTTTCTTCTTTAACTCCTTAGTTGTCAGACTTCCATACAGTTCAGTTTTCTAGCAGTTCTGATTGTTTTTTTATTTTTAAATTTGTTGTTGTCCTTCTTTTGGTTGTGCGAGGAGGCATAGTGTATCTACCTATGCCTCCATCTTGGCTGGAAGCCTAAAAGCTTTAAATAATCACTCACATGCTTTTTTTTCCCCCAGCTGTAAGAATGATGATGATTTGATGATTTAATATTTTTAAAGTGATCATCATGTGTAGTTTGAATTGAGGGATGATTGGGACAGTGGCGTTTATAAATTTTTCATTCCTAAGATCTTGGCTCTTTGATGAGTGTGTCACTTCCTAAGAAACTGGGAACAGGCAGGAAGGACTCCTAGGATATCCTTTCTATTAGCTTCATTGGCCTTAATGTATAAATTTAAAAGCCTCACAAAAATAACCACAAACAAACTTACTTTATGCATACACATAAATCATGCCTTGTATTTCTAGTGATTCCCAGGTGACTGACGGGTCAGTTTTGGAAAAGAAATGTCTACAGCTTTGGATGCTTACTCCTACTATGCTCACCGTCACCCCGGGATGCTGGCAGAGTGATGGCACTGCAAACATCTCTGACACAGTCCCCTCTGCTTTGGGAAGCTTATGTTCTTTCATGGATGCCTCTGCCACTTCCCACTTTTAATTACAGGATAAGGACATGTATGCACAAGCTTTGTTATTCCCAAGGAGTCTATCCAGGGAGAAACTCCTCTTTGGCAACAAACACAGTAGACAACATGGTTTCTTCTGCCTATGCTGTTGCTGATTATGAATATGCCTGAATAATTTCACATGAGCATGCCTTTTGTAACACATTCACAGTCATGGGACAAGGAAAGAAATTGCAATGTTCATTCCTCAGCAGGCTTACCAAACATCCTCCTAAATTAAAATAAAATAGAGTTTTAAAAGAGAATAAACTGTTAGAAAGCAATAAGACACCTTGAAAATTTGCTAGTTGCACTGTGAGAGAGTGGACACATGGAAAATTCAGGCCCCTTTGAAAGGTCTCAATGATTTTGTTCATTGGCACAAACTTTACCTTGAATTTATCATTACTTTGGAATACTTTGGTAACCTAAGTCTGAGGATATTTTCCTCCTATGACATGCAGTCATTCACATGCTGACTTTAAGTGCATGATCTTATCTAGTAGTAAAAGTTTAAAAAGAAAATAGATGGTTAGCGAATATTAGGTAGCAACTTAAATATCTTCAAATGGGGATTTGGTTTAAAAATGAAAGAATATCAAAATAAAGCAATTCTATGCAACAATTAAAAGACTGAGGTAGATTTCTCTCTACTGATGTGGAAAGTTCACTAAGATATATATTGAGTGAAAGACACAAGTTGCAGAAGAGTTTGTATAGTGTGATCTCCTTTTTAAAAAATAGTCACAAAACTCCAATGCACGTAAGTAAAGAAAAATGTCTCAACTTATACCCCTTTCTCTTTCTTCCT
>VMDR010011619.1:0-28131 GCA_007922815.1 Macrotus californicus | reverse complement strand
CTGCACTGCAGCCAGCCCTGCCCCCAGGTCCACTGCCTCACAGTAGTTTCTCTCCACCAGTTTGGTTGTTCTGTTTGACTGTTTCTTTAATTCTGTGGATATTGGAGTTCCATGCAGTTTGATTTTCTGGCACTTTTGGTTGTTTATTGATTTTAGATTGGTTGTTATCCTCCTTTTGGTTGTGTGAAGAAGCGAAGGGTTTCTACCTACGCCTTCATCTTGGCTGGAAGTCTCCCTGTATTCTCATAAATATTCCTGAACTTCATTTTTGCATGAGGTTGAGTTACTTGGAAATAGTTTGATCCCTTGGGATTTTCTTTTAAACTTTGTTAGGTGAAAGCAGTGCTATGTTTAGCCGAGGGCTAATTTTTCCCCAGTACCAAGGCATTCTGAATTATCTTGTCAGTGACCCATTAGTTATGAGGTTTTCTACTCTGGCTGATGGGAATAGGAACTTTTGCTGGCCCTGTGTGAGTTATGGGTTGTTTTCT
This sequence comes from Macrotus californicus, assembly GCA_007922815.1. Classification (NCBI taxonomy): domain Eukaryota; kingdom Metazoa; phylum Chordata; class Mammalia; order Chiroptera; family Phyllostomidae; genus Macrotus; species Macrotus californicus. The sequence continues at coordinate 27,640 of VMDR010011619.1, read as the reverse complement.
TTGCTAATTCTCCTACACAGTTCTTTGCCTAGCTTTGGGGTAGTTTCCTCAGACACATGCACTGGTCAGTACTTAGCTGAAGACTCCACAGAATCACTGTCGAGTTCTTTGGTCACCTGTGTGTGTGTGTGGATGTGCATGTGGCTCTCTCCTCTCTGTTACTCTGCTCTGTAAAGTCTGTGTGTCTCGGCTTCCCTAGACTGCCAGCTCTGCCTCTTCAACTCAGGGAGACCACTGGCCTCTGCCTTGGTTTCCCTTCCCTGCACCATGCCTGGAAACAGGGCATCTCTTACCCACCTCTCAGAGATCACTGTGCTCTGTTGTTTAATATTCAGTGTCTTAAAAACCATTGCTTCATATATTTTGTCCAATTCTTTAGTTGTTTCGGGAGGGAGAGTGGATCTGTTATTCCAAATTGGTTAAATATGGAAGTCTTCTATGACTTTTAATTGAGCAAAATCCAAAGAAAATGTTAAAAAACCCGTAGTGCTTGAGGATTTACTATTACTAATAATTGATTCCCTATTACATACTAGTTCCTTTACATACATCTTTAATTTAATCTAGTTTTTATAACTACTAACAAGCTCTCCATGTGAAGGAGTTAGTCACATGAAATCTATACTCTGCTTTGTTCTAGGACTAATAGACTTCACTTATTTATTTAATCTGTCATCAACAAACATTTCTTTAGCACCTACTAGGTGTGACACACATATGAATAAGTCAGATTTCTCCCATTGAAGATCCAAGTTTGGCCCTTAGATGTAGATGTGTAAGTAGATATTTCAATGTTATGTGGTAAGTACAATAATAAAAGTACAAATAGAGCGAGTTAGAACCACAGGAAAGGGTCAGACAGGCAAGGTATACATGGGAAGGTGATGGAGGTCTTGAAGGGTGAATGGTGGTGATCAAGCAATGAGGAGGATCAATATGCGTATATCCCAAAGCAGGGAGACTTGAAACAATGCGACGCATGGGGGAGCTAGCATCATTATGCGGAAGGCTGGGGCGGCCACAGATGAGGTTGAGGGGTAGGCAGAGTCAGATCAAAGAGGACCTGGATGTCACACTAAGGGGACAAGATGGTTCTGGAAGCAGCAAGGAAACACTGTTGGGCTTTTAACAGGGCAGCGAGCAGGCTGTAACACAAAGGATGCATTTTAGGGGCAGCACGCCCAGTTCTCTGCAGAAAAACGAACTGGGGTCTCCTAGAACAGTCCACATAAAAGGAGCTGATAATGGAGAGGAAGAGACTGATTTGGAAAACGTTTAGGAGGGAGACACTCTCTGTAGAACTTGGTGACCAACTGAAGTGGGGAGGGCAGGAGAAGGGTGCCTGGTGTGGATGGAAAGGAGCATCTTGAACTGAGAGGGGAGATCTGAAAAGAGAAAGGAAAGGTCTAGGGACCAAAGCAAGTTTAGTTCTGCATCGTAAATGAAAACATTCTGTAGGCCCTTCACGTGTCAATGCTTTTGACCAAATATATTGAAATGATCTGACTATGTCCTACTGTCACTGTGTCCCCAGAGCTGGCCACCCTGCCTGAAGCTCTGCGAGAGGACAGGCCTGAAGCATAGGTGACGGGGAGGCCACCAATGGATGAGATCACCCAGGGAGAGAGAGAGGACACTGAGAAGAGCAGTGACACACAAAAAAAGGATATTCATACCTTGAGGTGAGCATTTGAGAAAGGAGTGACTTGTGGACTCACCTTGTCATGCGGCTCTTCTTCATGGCCCGTGAAATGCCACCTGGATGCAGTCCTGCTGCTTTGTCAGTGTTTCTGTTTTAGGGAAGTCATTCTCTTTGTGTGTTTTACATATTAACACAAAAGGCTTTCAGTGACTGTGCAGGGATCATTTCAATTCATCACCTGACATTCTTTGCTTAGAAGAAAGGCTCCGAGGAGTGGGCAGGGCTGTGAGTGGGGTGTGGAGGGCACACTGGACAGAGGCAGAAACCTATTGGAAGGAAGGACTGGGGCGGGGTGGGGGGGTGTAGTCTGTCTTCTCCCCCTCCGCCCCATGTGGCTTTGGGCAATAAATCTGACTTTGAAATTATAATGGCAATAAGGAAAAGATTATAAGGTCAATGTTGCATTTTAGAAACACATCTATCCTGCTTGAAGTAAGAGGTATAACAATTATTTTCATGAATATGTAACCTACTAAACAGAATTCCCAAATTTTAGGGATCTATAGATATTAAGAGACCACATATTTGGGAATGTGACTTATAGGAAAACAATATTGTAAATAATGAAATAATGTTTCCAATAAAGAATAATAAATGAAAAATACAAGTTTTAGCACCCATGAGCGATCTGCCTCTCGCTAAACCGTTGCCTCTTGCCAATCCCTTTGCCCATTACTGCTGACTGACAGGAAAACTGGCTTCATCAAGCACGTTGCTCAAGTTGCAGACCTTTAGATGATCCTTTTAATCCCCCTCAGACTGGAGGTACTCAACTGTCCCTTCTGGTCTTGCTTCTTTTCCAACTAATGTGATGCTTCCACGACAAGGATTTGGTTTTCAGCTTCCAGAACAGGCTTTCCAGATCAAGTTCCAAAGTTTGAATGGCATACACAGCAAGTGTTTCTCTGGCTTTTTCCATCTTGTTAATCAACAGCATAATTTAGTGTCTGTACTGTCTGTTCTGTATTCAGACAAGCACAGTCTGGTGGATGGATTGGGAGGGGTGAGGAAACGCTGGGTTGCACACTGAGAGAGGGGGAAGGAGAAACAGAGGGAATGAGCTCGGAGCCGTGTGAACCAGACGGAGCTCTCTGAATGTAACACATCAAAGCAAATAAAAGGAGATGCATTATGCATTGTGGTCAATGGTTAGGGTTATAGATTTACACACCTCTTCAAATTCTAAAGTTTGAAATGATTTAAATTTCAAGCAGACTGACAAATTAAAATATAAAGGGACAGGGGATTCCAGCCCACCTGCAGCAAGCTATTTTTACAGGTGGTAGATGCTACTGTAATTATTTCCTGTTTGTAAAGTCTTTGCTCATTCACATCTCTGATAGCTTTTGAAGAGGAGGTGGAAAAATTCTGTAGCTGGTGCACTGTTTTGCATGAGACAGGGCAGGTCTCTACTTAACCAGGGACGGATGAAGGTCCTTGGGTTAAACTTCAGGTAAATACATCTCCATCCCACTAACTCCACCTGACTCATTTGATCAGGTCCTCAAAAAAATAGAGGACGCCAACCGTTGTTTAATACACATCAGTGAAGTCATAAAAAGGCATGCCACAAGAGTACTCCCAGAATATTCTTGTCAACTGCTTTCAGCCTAGATTAGGGAAGCACACTTACATAATCTTTTCCAAACTCACCTGATTGCAGAGTTGCCTACAGTGGGCACTGTTAAAATACAGATTCCCAGGCTCTTCAGTTAGAGATTGAGATTCAGGACATCTCTGGGGAGCAGGGGTAGAGGGGGTGGTGATGGACTAGAGTCTGTACCTTTAACAAGTGCCTTTTGTGTGTCTTCCAAACAGGCAAGTTTAGGGAGCCCTAATATAACCAATACAAACAGCTGCTTGAGTATCAGAAAGTCAGAGACTGCAGTCTTCTCAGGGCGTCCGTTGGTTGCAGATGTCATAAGTAATTCCCACGCTATAACCAGCCAGTTACTACAGTGGCATTTGGTCTAGTGTCTGGTAAGAAAGCACACTGCAGTTGCCAGTGAGAGCAAAATCAGCTTTTGCATGAGTTGGGAAACCGGAGAGTTGAGTACAGGTGTGCTGTTGTTGTTGTTCCAAGTTTCTTGCGGACTTTGGGAATTTTTTTTGACTTACAAGTGTTCTCGTCTATAAAATTGGGCTACTAATGAAAGCCAACTTCATAGGGTTTGTATGAGGATTGAAGGAAAGAGCATCTGTAAATCCCTTAGCACAGTGCCTGGCACATGGTGAGCATTCTATGAGGGTAGCTTATAATTGCTCCTGTCGGTTATAGACCAGGACTTAACTCTTTACATTCCAGTGGTATTATTTCTAAGAGTTTACCTCAAGTTTTCATTTTTTTGTAAAACTTATGTCCTCAAACGATTTAGTTCTTTTGTCATCACGTATGATTCCACCCAAATGGGACGCTTCTCGAATGTCTAAAACTGCTTTATTATTTCATAACTTTCATCAGTTACCAACTCTGTAGATGTCTTCTTTGGTCTCTAAATGTGAAAACATGAAGTGGCCCCAACATCTGCATATCTAAAGATTTCACAGAAATCTAGTTAAGTGTACAAGAGCCTTGTTCTCTTGCTGGAGAACCTGAGAAGTTGAGTGGGGGATGCACATGCTCCTGCTTGTCTCTCTCCTAATTGATGCAACTCACCTGGCCCTCGCAGGCATCTGAATCTGTCACCCCTACACCCATGGTGATGTCTTATTTTCTCATATATCTTCGGATTGTCAGCTCTTAGCTAGGTAGGTCATGGAGGATGAAATGGAAAAATGGCCACACCAACAGACTATTCCTGCCGATCAAGTCTGCAGACCCACGGGTGACTATCCACGGAGCCCACCTTCTGTGACTCTCCAGCAACTCCTGAATGGAATCAGAAGGGCAGCCCTGCTCCGGTCCAATTCCACCTTCCTTTCGCAGCACATTCTGTTCTTCCCGTCACTCAGCTGCATCCCACACCAAGCTCTGAGCCTGCCTTCTGCTTCCCCAGCAGAGCCTCTGCCCCCCTTCCGTACCCCTTCTTTTGCGAAAGCCTAGCCATCTTTCAAGTGCCACCTCTCCTGTGGTGCTTTTCTAATGTCCCCAACTAGATGTGACCCTTTATCACCTGGTATGTCCATACCCTTGGTTTGCGAGTATCAAATGGCGCATAGCCCTAGTGCCTCATGCTGTCACTACCTATGTGCACCCCCTCCTCCTGCCCCTCGATGTGTGAGTCCCTACCCACTCCAGCACCCTGTGGCAGAAACCATGTCATGGTCATCACAGTACCTCCAGGACTGAGTGCCCAACACATTGTAAATGATACTCGAAATATTTAAATACAGGAATACATTTCCATTCTAAGGAGAAAAATGCTTTTAATTAATAACCTACCTTCTTCCTCATCCCAGGACAACATGAGAACTTACTTTTTCTCAAATATTTTGTTTGGGGCCCTCCTTATAAAAGCTTAACTGCACATTAGCATTTGTCCTATTTGTGATATTTTGGAATTTTAATTTCTTTAACTGAGAGGCATGGATTATGCAACCTCTAGTATGATCGGAAGGATTCGATGAGTTGAGGCAAGGTAAGTGCTTGACACAGAGCCTGGCGTGGGGCCGAGTGCATTAAGAGCGTGACCGCCAGTATTACCATGTAGAAACTCACTGGGTATTTAGACACCAGTTTACAAATGGCTTGCCTCATTCTACTTTTCTAAAATACTTCTTAGAAAAGAGCAGGTCAGGGATTACAGTTTGTGTGCCCTAAAGGATTGTATTTTGCTAAAAAAAAAAAAGGTCCTTTCAAATATCAATGGTGTAGACAATCTTTTTTTAAGTACTCTTTTATGAGCACCAAGGCAAATGATCGATTCTAGAAAAGATTACCAATAAATGTTAAAATCACTGGTGAAAGTGTGTTGAGGGACAGGATATTTGTGTAGTCGGCTACTTATTAATTGCAAAGGGAAAAGCTACTTTTATGATGGAGAAATTTGGTAGCTGTCACTTCAACCAAGTGGTCAAGGTTACCATCACTAAAGAAACCACAACTGACATGCAATAAGATTTATAACAGCAACCCCCCCCACAAAACCTAAAAATAGAAATAAAAAATTACTGTCACCATCATGAGCCAAACAGGCCCTTGTGAAGTGATGCAGTGAGGACACAGCATCACCTGTGAAGTATTCCTACAAAAAAAAACTGACCTGACTTTACCAATGAGGGACCAACCAGACAAATACAGACTGTGCAAGAAACTACAAAACAATTGACCGAGACTCTTTAAATAAATTAGTGTCATAGAAGAGCAAAAACAGGGGGGTGGACCCTTTCTAAATTAGAGTCTAAGGAGACATTATCAATAAATGCCACACATGACCCCTGATCAGATCCTCCGGGGGAAAACAAGCATGGTGCAATGATCCTTATCGTGACAGCCGGGGAAGTCTGAGTATGAGCTGCATACTGGATAGTAAGGCAGGGAAAAACATACTGTGACTGACCAGCTTTCTCCTGGAGTACTTCGGTATGTGGGAATCTGTGTGTTTTAAGACCTAAAAATGTGAACATTGCATGAGATATGGTGGCTCCACTGAGCTGTGTCGGTCTTTGAGGAGTAATCACATAATGGAGCATACAGATGTCGTATTACAAGTTGTGCACCTGCAATTTATATGATGTTATTAACCAATGTCACCCCGATGCATTTCATTTTTAACAATCCAGAGAAAAGCCCTGGCTGGCGTAGCTCAGTGGATTGAGCGTGGGCCTGCGAACCAAAGGGTTCCTGGTTCAATTCCCAGTCAGAGCACATGCCTGGGTTGCGGGCCAGGTCCCCGGTGTGGGTGGGGGGGGGGCGATGTACGAGAGGAAACCACACACTGATGTTTCTCTCCCTCTCTCTCTCCCTTACCCTCTTTCTAAAAATAAATAAATAAAATATTTGGAAAAAAAATCCAGAGAAAAAAGAATGTACAGTTGGATCGTCATTGCATAAATGGGCACAGAACTCACAAAAGAACAAAGCGAATGATAATAGCTAAGGCATAGAGTTCTGTGGAGTGACTTGTTGGGATGGTGCTAACCATGTGTACATAGGGAGTGCTGGGTGAGTGTTAACTGATGGCAATACCAGCAGAATGTCCCAAGGTGAGGGCTCTTGATTTGGGAAAATTCTGCCAGATGGGAGTGGACTGCTAGTAAAAATCATACAGCAATCACCTTGTCCTTTCAGTAGACAGGGATGACCAAGCAGCCAGTGGGAGCAGCCCTGGCTGTCTGCACCTGAGCCAGTGCTGCGGTAGTTTCCAATAAAGGGAAATCAAACAACCGCATGGAGGCCTGGTCGGCGGTCATTAGAGTAATTGAGTGTTCGGACCATCTCTGTGTTTCAGGGGGTGATGGGAGCCATTAACAACTTACTTTTAGTTTCAGAAGCCAGAGATATTTTCATTACTAGTGTCCTCAGGCACAGACTTTTTAATTTAAAAAAAGAAAGTTCGGGATGAAAATAGCCCATCACCACAGGAACATCTCTGTAGCAGAAACACACTGTAGTTTGCCTGTCAATCTTATCATCCTGCCAGGTTTATTTTGAGTCTGGAACGAGGAAGAGGAAGTAGGGCCGAGAGGTGGTGGCAGGGCTGACGGAGGAGCTTCCCCAATCACTAAGGCCTTGGAAAAGCTGAGGGCTTCATCTCAAAGTGGCATTGCAATTTTCAGTTTCTTACCTCTCTGGCTAAAGAAAGTGTTCATTATGGCACTGAGATTTTCCCTACTTCTTCCAAAGCCATAATGCCCTACTTTTTGCATCATTTAGACAGGTGTCCCAGCAGGTTCAAGTTGGGTTACAAATTCTTTGCCTGTCTCCCCAACAGTTGAATATTATTTCCCTTTCCCTGGAACCAACAGATGGCCGCAGAAGTGCATGGACAGTTCCAGGCCTAGCCTTTCAGAAGACTGCGCCTTCTGCTTCTTCCCTCTGGGAACACCTGAGCTCAGGACACTCCCTCTTGGAAGCCAGCTCCCATGTTGGGAGCCGCCCAAGTCACTGGAGAGGCCCACAGCCAGTATCAATTGGCAGCCCTGTGGGGGAGCCATCTTGGGCGCCCCAGCCCAGTCACACCCTGGATGACATCACAGGCAGCAGACACATCCCAGTGAAGGCCAGTCCACACAAGAGCACCAGAGTCACAAGGGAGACAATGTTGTTTTAAGGTGCTGTGGTGTGCTCTGCAACAACAGGTCACTGATATGGGTAAAGGATGAGTTTGAAAGAAGCAAAATGTACCTTGCTCACCAGTGCAGAGTGACAAAGCGTGGGACAACACAGTGGCTGAGTGGAAACAGGACTGTTTAGCACAGGTGACAATACTCTTACTCTTTAGTGGGTTTTGACCTCAAAACTAGCCTTAGAAGACGAAGGCCTCTTTTTGATGCTCAACACAGAAAATTTTAAAAAGGAAAATTTCATTTTAATATAGCTTCACCCCAACATGTTTCACACAGACCTTATTTTTTAAACAGAGTTTATTGTATTTAATACGTTATAAAATTTGAAAAACTGTAGGAAAGCAGCAGACTCAAACTGGTGCAACTCTAACAAGTAATAATTCTGGCCCCTTTGCAAAACTGATCAGTTTAAAAACAAAGTAACGTTCACATCTGTGAGGCGGACAAAAAAGTGTGACTTCTGTACAAACTACATTTAAAATTTCATGTCTAACGTCTTTCGAATGCAATGTGCTCATGAGTTTTTCTGAAGTCCTGCCTGGTCCCAGCCTAAAGACAGACATGAAACCTCCATATGCAAAGATACTGAGTCAAGGTGTGTGTGTTTAAAAAAAAAAAAAGAGGAAAAGAGAATGACAAAGGAAAAAGAAACAACGGATGGCTGTTGGCAATGGAAACCGTAAGGACGCGTCCTCACTGCTCATGGCTTGTTTACCGGTCAGAGGCCGCGGGAGGCCTGGACACTTCACGGCCATCACAGCACCAACTGTAGCTACCACTTTTTTTTTTTTTTTGCATTTCCTACCTTTTGACATATATATATATTTATATATTTTTTACACCTTGAAGATATCACTATTCCAATTGTTCCCATATGAATACAGGTGTGGTCTCTATCGGATATAAATGTGTCTTTTATTCAATTTTAGGTCCAGGACTTGGTTTGCTGTCCCAACTGCACATAATGTCCCTTTTTGTTGTTTGCGTTATTGGGTGTGTATTTTTTTTCCTTTTTGCATAAGAAATATGTCCATTTAGTCCAGAGGCTCTTGCTTTATCCGGATGACAGAGGGTCCGCGGGGCGTCCGCCTCAGCTCCCGCCGCAGGACGTACTCGCTGAACTGAGACGAGTCCACGCCTCCCCCACAGGAGCCCACGATCTCAAACCCTCTTTGCTGCAACCTCTCGAGGACCTGTGAGGGGCCGAGATGAGCATCCGGTTAGGGGCGAGACATGTCCTTCGGCCACATAAACAGCCCAAAGAACCGTCCTAGACTTTGAGAGCATACACAGTTCTGGCCAAGCTTCTCCAACCCCTAAGTCTCTTGAAGTTTCTGTTCTCAAACGGAGACTGAATTAAAGGGCAGGAAGGGGGGGAGCCAACATTTGTAACATCGAAAATGTGCCTTCACTTCACATGCTAGCTCTCCATATGCCAAGTTCATGTAATCATTACCACCTCCTTCAATAATAGGTGGTGTTAGCCCTGAGAAAACTGAGGCTCACAGTAAGTGATGGAATTGGGTTTCCAACCCAGGTCCGTTTGGCCTCAAATCCTATGTTTTTTGCAGTGTGTAACTACTTTCTCTGGAGGGAGAATGGCTCACATTTCAAAGCTCACGGGCCACTAAAATATATTCTATGAGGTGAAGGAAAGTCAGTGATATTATTTGAATTTACTCAGCCAGTGATTCACTCAACTCATTCACTCTTAACCCTGCCATTGTTTGAGTTTCCTGATACCAAGTTAATATATTTCAGCTTGAAAGACTGATGTCATTGGAAAAGCAGAACAAACTGAAGACCACTGAGGTTTACCTACAGGTTTTCAAGTCTGTGGCATTTGAAATAGGTCGATTGCCTTGTGTGCATTCAGGGAGGCAAGAATAATAAATGTGATGGTGATATATGAGAACACATATCCAAAATAAATTCTACATGTCTCATATAAACAGAAGCCACCTAATCTATTCTTGAACGAATCAAATACCTAGTGCCTAAAAAATCCCTGGGTTTGTCACTACATGTCTGACACTCTTAAATGCCGGAAACAGTTCCTACAACTCTTCGGGAAAAATACAGAAAACTGAAGTAGAGCATTCTGTTTCTTTAGGAATCCAACAAATATTAGACTTGCAAATGTTCCCTGCCAGGGTTCTGGATATAATTAAATCGCTTCTACGCTGCTCTCAAGGCGAGATGGCTCAATCATAACTTGAAAAAATGTATCTGGCTCAATTTTTTTTTTGAATGAAGGGAAATGTTACTAAATGACTTTCAAAATATAGTCAATGTAAAGTGAATCCTTACTGTTTTTTAAAATTATTATTCTTTTTTGGTCACCTACTTTGATATGGACTGTGATCTGCTATCTTGCAAAACAGCTAACTAGATAAGATTAGAAAACAAGAGTAAGCTTTCTGAAAATTAAAACTTCAATTGCTGGCAAATTGAAAAAAAGGCCCCATGAGAGAAAAAAGTGAATCTTCCACCTTGCACTGCTCTATCCCTGGAGATACACACGCAATGTGCGCACGCCAGTCAACAAAGGACCGGGTGAAGAAGACATGACCTAAGTTCAAAATCGGGATGGGCTTTGGTGAATAAAAAGGTGAAGAATGGCTCACTCTAAGATTGTCCCCAGTAGAGGAAGGGATGTTGTCTGTCGGCAAGAAAAACCCCGGTTTGCTGGGCCAAACCACCTCAAAAAGGAATTTTTGCCATGATGAAGAGAGGAATTACAAAGGTAGAGGAAGCTTTGAACAATAAAGAGCTGAACTCTGGTCTCTTTTGTCTTTCAGGGCTGTTACAGTTGCTAAATTGCTAAAAAGGAAGTCCCAAAGCTTCCTCCCCTGGGGGTTCAATATGCATAATATGATAATTTTTTAATATGATCCAATGTTACCTTGGATGTGGTCAAAGCTTATTCCAACAGAATGCAAATAGCTTATGCTTTTTGGACATTATTTTTTAAACATCAACTTAAAAGTTCCTCAAAGCTAGCAATCATTTGAGAATACTAAAATCACCCCAGGGGATCACAAAGCCTCTGAAGGCCTAGAGGACAGTGCCTAGTTCTTGGTCAATGGTGCAGGAAGCTAGAGTGGGTCATGATCAAGTCCTACGATGACATGAATCCAGGTGAAAATCTCCACATGTGCTCAGGCTTGAATGATGGGGAAACTTGTCAGGCACATGATTTCAGGACAGTTATTCAATGGACTGAGGGGTGGACTGAGGTTTTGCGTGGGAGAGATGGAGCCCTAGAGGTGATGAAATGCTACCCTGGCTCTGCCCCTCCCTCTGTGGAGAGGAGAGGAGGGCGCAGAGGGTGTGGGGGAGGGGCGGGCTCTGCTCCAGAACACTGCCCAGGGTGGTGTGTGGTACATCTCCAGACCTGGATAACCGGGCAGCCTGTGAGTGTGTGACCTCCTCTAGTGTGCCCAGGGCCCAGTTCTGCCAATAGTTCCTGCTGGTCTGCTCTCAAGACATCTGTTCATCCATTTAAACAATTATGAACAGTTGTGGAATACTCATCAAGAAGCAGAAAGACAGAGTGGGTGCTTCTAGTCCTGGTGTGCAAAGGTGCTGGTTTGATCCCTCATGGGGGCACATGCAGGAATCAACCAATGAATGCATAGATGGGTGGAACAACAAATCAATGTTTCTCTCTCTCTCCCCCTTTCTCTCTAAAAATCAATAAAAAACAAAAAAATATATATTATTTTAAAAAATGACAACAACAAATTTTAGTCATCTTTGGCTTCTGTCTTAAAACCTGTAGCCATCATCAGAAAATCTCATTAGGCCCTGGCTGGCGTGGATTGAGCACTGGCCTATGAATCAAAGGGTCACTGGTTAAATTCCCAGTCAGGGCACATGCCTGGGTTGCAGGCTAGGTCCCCAGTAGGGGGCACATGAGAGGCACCCATACATCGATGTTTCTCTCCCTCTCCTCCTCTCCCCCTCTCTAAAAATGAATAAATAAAATCTTTTAAAAGAACAAAAGGAAACCTCATTAGCTCCACTATATTCAAGATATTCAGAAGTGTACAATTCTCCTGTCCAAGTACTAACCAGGCCCAACACCGCTTAGCATCTGAGATCAGACGAGATAGGGAGCGCTCAGGGTAGCATGGCCGTAGACACAACAGGACACTTCTCAGCTCTTGCTTGGCCCAGACTTTCTAACTGGCCTCCTTTCTCCCACTGTCTTCCACCTGCTGCTGGAGTATTCATTTTCAAATTTGAGTTGCATCACGTCACTCTTTTGCTCAAAATCCTCAAATGGCTTTCCATTTACCCACACCAGCACATGAACCCTAACCAAAAGAAAACAAAACCAAAAATCCCAGAGTGCTTTCCACCCTCTACGTGGCAATCCACAATCTGTCTCTGGCCACCCACTGGCCCAGTGTCTTAGCAGCCCCCATCCCCTTTACTCTCTTCAAGCCGCACTAGCTTTCCTGATGCTCCTCAATATCCCAAACATACTCCTACCTCAGGGTCTTCAGAGCTTGCTGATATCTGCTAGAATAATCGATCCCAGATATCCTCTTCTCACTATCTGACCAAATCTGTGTTGGTTACTATTTGCACCACCCCCTCAACTCCATCCACATAATGTAAGTTCCATGGAAATGGAGCTGTTGTCTCTGTTTTGTCTTTCTTATCTCTAGTGCTCAAATCAGCATCTGGCACACAGATGTTCAATAAATATCTGTGGAATGATTCAGTGAATGCTGTAGAGGGGTGAAGAGGTTTACCAACCCAACAGAAATGTCACCACGAGGGAGTTTCTTAGCTCTTTGGAAGACAGGCATCACGTGAAGGCAAGGTCAAGTAAGTAACAGCATTAAGAGTGACATTCGATGCCACAAGGTATGAAAACGCTATACCTGGACTGAATTGAGGTGACAGTAGCCATTCAGTGGAAACCTAATGACGTGCGTCGAGTCGTGATTCCAGCCTGCGTTGACAGAGTTACACATCACGTCGCCAATCTCTGGAAACACTTCTTCTATCAAGGATTTGTCACCACTGAGTGTGATCCTTTCTCCGAGGTCTGGGGCGACACGCACCACTAGGCACTCACAGGGCCTTGAAAAGCGACCGGTTTCTCTGTCCTGCTTCCATCTTTCCATCTCCAACAACATGGGCTGCAGCTGGAAATATTTCGCCTCTTCATATAACAAAGTGTAGTCCTGAAAAACAAACAAACATTTCACAGTGCAAAATACAAAGTACCAAAAACGTCCACATGTGAGATGTGAATTTTTCACCTGTTATTTCAATTAAACCTAGGTGTAAATTTCTCACCAATAACACATTTGTACAGACTCAATTTGCATTCATTCACTCATTCAATTCATTCGTTCAGTGGCTAGAAAAGGAGCTAAGAGTATTAAGGACCAGGTGGGCCCTGTTTAATCGCTTCCCATGAATTAAGTCCTATAATCCCCATAACCGCCCAGTGACTTGGGAATCATCAGTACTCTCATTTTGTAGATGAGAAAACTGGGGTTGGAAAGATTCACTCAAGACTTTTCTCTTTTTGTGGAGAAATGCCTTTGAAAATTTAAAGTCTGACTGTGTTGGTGGGAATCCACTGGAAACCCTCTCGGATGAAACACCAACGTCAGCGGAGAGAAGGAGGCACAGCCATGCACCTTTCTCCGGAAGCCTGAGCTCCCATCACCAGGAGCCTGTGCTCCCCATTGCCTTCAGGGGCAACACCAGTACTTTTTGCAGAGGAGTTGGGGGCAGCACGACAGTAGAAGTGGGGCTGGAGAAGTGGTGGGTGGGTGCCTGGAGGCCACGCTGCTTTCACCTAGATTTGGGTGTTGCTCTGTGATGTGCGGGGGACACGGATGGAGATGTGGGGGCTGGCGTGCTGCCCTTGGCCACTGATCCGTGCTGCCATCAGAAAGTGAAAGGCAAACAACACTGGGCCGTGGCCCCTGCAGGACAGAGGTGCAGAAAAGGAGACAAGTCCATTTCTGAAAGCACCATCACCCTGCCTCTAGGCATGGTTTCTTTTTCTCTTGCCTTTAAAAATCTGAGTTAAAACAGAAATCCAGCAAACAGGTATCAAAATACCCACAAGCCACGGAAGGGGAGAACAAGGCAGGATGAGGGGAAGGCAGCAACTTGGGAACAATGTTATCAGGCAGGTCAATATTATGTCTAAACGTAGCTATGGCCACAATCATCTCTGGGTGTGAGGTAAGTGGATGCTTGTCCAGACACGTTGACTGAAAACATTGTAATCAACTGACATAGGCATTTCTGCCTTGTCCTGGGGCGAGAACTGGCAGGCGGTGCCTGGTGCCTGCAGGAGGGCGGATGCTGGAAGCCGGGCCTGAGTGCTGGCGGAGGCCTCTGCCTTCAGCATGGGTGGAGCAAGGGGGCAGGATGGCCACAGCAGAACTGCTTTCATTAGGCACGTTTTTTCTTCTCTTGCACATCAAGCAGCAGCATTATGGAGATGTCCAGAAAAAACGGCGTGGAAAGATGAGAAAAGCACCAGTGGGTCTCTACCTGGCTCATCCACTTTCTACAGTGAGAAAGTTGGCCCAGGTGGAAGATGCTATCATTGATACTCATCGGCAGAATGGGCTGCTGCTTTAGTCTTTTCCTGCAACTCCATTACATACAGGCGTCTTCGTTCCCTACAGGAGAGCAGCCCCTTGCTCTGAACATCTTCATCTCACATATTGCTCCCTGCTTGGCCTCCTTACCCACAGGAGATACTGTTTCATCTGAGGACTTGAGAACTGAGCTGAGGTGTGGCCACTGTTAAAATGGAGAACTGAGGGCAGGAATGGGGAGACTGCAGGCTCCTCCTGGTCGACTTAAGGCCCCCCGCCATGGTGCCCTTGCTGTCTCTGAAGTACAACTGCAAGATGCTGACCTCAGTATTTTACTTACTAATCAAGATGATGGCTCTTGAGGAGGTTTAAAAACAGCATTGAGAATTACACAAGTAACAGAAGTGAGAACCCCTACTGCTGCCTTTTATTTCCCTATGAGACTTAATTATACATTTTAGCACAAGAAGACCTGGACTCCAGGGAAAGTGTGCCGTGTCTTTCTAGAGTCATCAAGTCCTCAAATCATAAAGGTGCTTAGATCAGTTTTCTGGGCCAGTCCTGGCCCTGCAGAGGAGCCCTTTCTAACATCTCTGTGTAGTGACCACTCAGCCTCTGACCAAGTAGTTCCAGTGACGGGGAGCTCACTACCTAACAAGGCACTGCATTTACTCTGCAGCTCTGATTGGTGTAAATGTTTTCATTAAAATGACCTGAATTTGCCTGTAGCTCCAAACTTATTTGTTCTAATTCTCTCCTCTGGGGTTTCAGTGATCTTAATCTTTCTCTGACATATTAACCCTTTAAACATTTGAAGACAACTGTTATATCTTAACATTATTCAGGGTGGAAATACACAATCTTTTCAGCTCCTTTTAATTTGTCATGACATAAAAGTTCTCCAACACCTGGTATGTATTGGACATTGTCAACATGCTTCCTAAAACACAGACTGGAACTGATGTGGTCACGTTTTAGATGTGACCTAATGAGTGCATTGTACAACCTTTGCTGGCCGGACACTCTAACCATTCTTAGGCAGCCTGTATTAGCTCACTACGGCTGCTATAACAACGACCACAGATGTACTGGTTGAAACAACACACGATTTATTATCTTATAGTTCTAGAAGCCAGAAGTCAAGAATGGGTCATTAAGGCTGTGTTTCTCCTGGAAGCTCTGGGGAAGAATCCATTTCCTTGCCTTTCCTGCTTCCAGAGGGTTCCTGCACTCCTTGGCTTGTAGTCCTGCATCACTCCCACCTCTGCATCTGTTGTCACATCTCTCCTCCTGCTCTGATCCTCCTGCTTCCTCCTTTCACTCAATGTCCTGTGGGACATCGAGTCGACCTGGATCCCTATCTCAAGATCCTTAGTTTTATCATATCCGCCAACTCCCTTCTGCCATGTGAGGTAGATATGCATAGCTTCCAGGAATGAGGACATGGACATCTCTGGAGGCCAGAGTTCTGCCTACCACATAGCATAAGGCCGCACTGGCTTTCTTGGCGGGCCCATTACTCTCTTCACATTTGCTTACAGCGAAATCCCTACACCTTTTCACAAGAGCCAGTATTAGGCTAAGTCTTCCTCATTCAGCATTTGTAAAAAAAAATTAAACCTCCATTATTTATTCCTTTATTTAAAAAAAATGATTTTTCACGTACAGTTGACGTATATTCTCTCTCTTTAAACTCTACACCGTAGGTTCTGAATTTGTTCCAATGTATTGAGAAAAATGTGGATTCTCTCATGCTATGTTCTATATCTCCCTTTCCTTTTTGTGTCATTTCGAATTGGGTGTTTGGTCTCTATATGTGAATCATTTCTTGAAGTACTGAAAGGACAGGGCTGCATACAGGACTCTGTTCAGGCTGATGCTTAGGCAGTAAATCAAGACTCTGGATTCTGGCTGTTCAAGCAGTTATAAAACCTGTAATTCTAAGATCATCCAGCCCATAATTGTGGCCTTTGCTAGATGTCTTGTTGAAATACCATGTGTTTGGGTGGGACTCCCAGGGAAAGGCTGGAGGTGTGGGAGGGCCCAAGTCTCCATATTGCCCAGAGATTCTCCTAAACTGTTTGGGGCTCCAGTCTCCTATCTTAAAGTACGTTAAAGGTGTATCTAGCCCTGATATTCTGTGAGTCTGTGTCCATGCCAATGCCCTGATCTACCAGTTTTTCTAGTACAACCCAAAGGCAATGAGGTTAGCAGGACTTGGGGCTACAAGTCCCCCTGTGCTGACTCTGGATTTTTGCCATCACGTTTTCCCTCTGAGCTCACAAGCCACACATGTAATAATAACCCACCTGACATCTGGCCATGGACTGAAAGGAGTGCCTCCCTATGTAGGGCTGTTCATGTTCATCGTGATCTGCTTTTGGAAAATTACAGGAACACTGGCCCTTACTAGACTTGGCCTTGCTCAGTGATCTCTCAAGGACCCTGCTAGTGGTCATTAAAGTGAAGGTTTAAAAGGGCTCCCCCAAAGTCACCCTGCACCTGGAACGCAATCTCAAGGGCCTCCCATGGACCTACTTCAAGCCATCAGGGACTGGTTCCTTTACTGTCTTGACTGCCTGGGCTCCATTTCTTCCTTTACCACACACACTGTTCTATCAGGTCTGTGCTGGGGGAAGCAGACCCTAGGGAGCAGGTGAGCACATGGGCTTCACTCGGCCATCAGCTTCCGCGCTGACTGGCTTCCAAGCGTCCGCCAGCCCGAGAACTAAAAAAGGTCCCTGTCATTGCTGTTACCATTTTCTGCACGGTTAAGTGCACGCTGGCCATTCATTTTCTTGGCAGGCTCCTTTGTATTTGTCTTCCTTGCCTTCCTAATGCACACTTCCAGCCTGGGCTCCTCGGAGAATTCCCTGCAGAACAGACTCAGTCCCCACGGCTGCTTCCTTTAGAAACCTCGTCCTCCTTTCCCTCCTCAATCAGGATCATTTTATTGTCTAAATCCCCTATTTTTAAGAGTTTATCGTGTTTCCTTTCAGATTTTCTGGTCTTGTGCTCATTTCCTTCTGGTCTCTGCATCTTTTGATGGCGTCTTTCCTTAAGGCTCAGTTCTCATCTGACAATGCCCACCATTCCTTTCTTTGGCTTTCACAAACTAGCTGACTTGGCTCTTATGCTGAAGGTACAAGGTGGGAAAGAGCAGGGGTTTATGGGGAAGAGGAGCTTTGGCCCTAGTTTGTCGTTGAAGAAAATGAATCCAAAGCATCCACGTTAGCTTGTAGCAAAGCAAGTGCAGAATGTTCTAGATGCTATCACTCTTCTCTGTTTCCACATAAATTTGATCTTCTCGAATGAAGAAAGCCATCACCCACATTTCTTGCTTAGCCTCATATCCAGCTAAAGGGAAATAGGTTATTTACACATCTGTTATCATGTTTAAATAGTTTTAAAGTCCTAGAAGACATATTTTTAAAATAATTATCTTTTGGAGATTTACAGTGGTTTTTCGAGGCAGAAACATCAAGATCTCACTTTACAGATGAATAAATGGAGCTTCCCTAAGACCCTGGAGATAGATATATGGAACAAGAAAGTAAATACAGGTGGACTCCAAAATGCAAATGAGCCATGTTTCAAAAGCTTATCTCTTGATTAAATATTTGGAGTACAGAAAAAAACATTTTCCCTAGAAGGAGAAAAGTGATATATTTACACACACAATGTATTGTTTCCCTATTGCTGCTGTAAGAAATTACCCCAAATTCAGTAGCTTAAAACAACACACATTTCTCCTCCTACTGTTTGGGGGTCAGAAATCAGAAACGGGCCTCACAGAGCTAAAGTCAAGGTGCCGGGAGCACTGCTGTCCCTCTGGAAGCTCCGGGGAGAATCAGCTTCCTTGTCTTCCAGCTCCTAGGGCTGCACGCATTTTGGTTCATGGCCAGCAATCACATCCCTTCCTTCATCACATTTCCTTGTCTGCCTCTGCTCCTCCGACCTCTCGCTTTAACTTCTAAGGACCCTGGTGATTCCTTTGGGCCAACCTGGATGATCCAGGATAAGCTCCTGTCTCCAGACCCTTAACTCAATCACACCAGCAAGGTCCCTTTTGCAAGGTTCACAGGTTCTTGGATTAGGAGACGGACACCTTTGGGGAGCCATAATTCAGATTACCACACACATTTCTAGTTCTACAACACAGTTCAAAGGCTTATTTAACGCCTAACATACTTGGAGTTTTACATAGTAGTTGTCGGGTTCTTACACTCAAAAGGCAACTCAACCACTTATTTTAAGATCTGTTCACGTGCCAGATGCCATGCTGGGTACTATGGGTGCAGAGAGGGTTGAACCTGTCCAAGTCCTCCCAGCACCTCTCGCAGCTCCTCTCCTACTGCTGCTCGGGGCAGTGGAGTCCTGCTCCTGGGCCCCAGGCATGCTTGCTTCCCCAGAAGGCAGGGTACATACAGGGTCCAGCAGAAGTAACGCCTGCTGGAGTGTGGTTGGCAGGGTAATAATACAGGTGTAATAATTTATAGTTTTACTTTGGACATTTTACCTAAAATGTCATATGGTGTGCTTGAGTGTGATAATTGCTATGCTACAGAATCACATGCTTATGATTTTGTAATGAAAGATTTTTATAATAAAACAAAGGGCATTATTTGTGCCAGACCTTGTATGCATTAGGGCACCTGCAAAGTAGAGACACCAAGAAAATGAGGGGAAATGAAAAGATTTTATATTTTACATTTCAAAAATAGCATTCAAGCAGCAATCATCTTAAGAAAAAAACACATCTCTGCAGGACTGACTTTCCTTTAAAGACTTTGTTTGAGTGGGAGGTGAGCCCCAGTAGTTTTTCAGTGCCTGCCTGCCCAGTGGCACCCACTTCCAGCTTCTCCCGGCTACTCATTTTTCTGGGGCAAGGATACTCAGCCTGAGATATATCCTGATGGCTATTAAAGGAAACAGAAGCAGTAGCAAAGTGCTCTTTCTTTGGCCACTGTCTGCAGCCCCACCCTCTGAGTCTCGTAGAGAAAACTAAAAGTATACATAGGTGTCGGGGTGCTAATGGCGGAGCCGAAGACAGATCCCTCTGTACCTTGAAATCACATTCTGGCCTAGCAAGTCACCCGGACACCGTGTTGCAGGAGTTAGGCCTGATGTGTCAGGTGTGGTGAGGGCGGGGGCTGGGGAGGGATGGTGCTGGCTGCTGCAGCTAGTCTCACCTCTAAGGGAGAGAAGGGGCCTGGGCAGGAGGACTGGGAGTACAGTCTACACACTGCGGACACAATTCGAGGTTGTGGCCGTAGACACCATGGGCTACAGCGGATGTTCTAAGTGGGCACACTCTCAGGTACCAGAGAAGAAGAAACTTCCTGAGGGTCTACCCAGCTCACCACTCTGCCTTCCCTGAGAAAGTCCAGTCCTCAGGAGTGGGAACCTAGAAGCCACGCCACATCTGACTGACTACAAGGAAGGCACTGGAGCCAACCTGAGGCGATCAGGTGGTCTCTCTGCACAGATGGGGAAGGAGAAAGAGGCCCTGGACACTGCTGGCGCAGAGCCACGTGGAAGGCAGTGCTTGCTCTAGGGGCCCACACACTCTCATGATGGAGGTCCTCAGAGCTGCCCTGCTGCTTCCACTCTGGAGAATGTTCCCACTAGTCCTGTGAGACAAACTAGTGTCCTGCTCATAAATACCGCCTTCCTCTTTTCCCTCAGTCACACTACTGGTCTTCAGCTGGAAGTTATTTTGACCCTAGAGTACCCTGGTAGCAGTGGCTGGAGGTATTCTTGATTGTCACAACTGAGAAGAGGGGTGCTACGGCACCTGGTGGGTGGAGGCCAGGGATGCTGCTCCACAGCTTACCTGCTTGGCACAGCCACAGAGAATTTAAGTTCTACCACAAAGAATTCTTTTGCTCAGCCCTGGCTGGTGTGGCTCAGTGGGCTGCGGCCTGTGAACCAAAGGGTCGCTGGTTTGATTCCCAATCAGGGCACACGCCTGGGTTTCAGGACAGGTCCCCAGTAGGGGGCATGCAAGAGGCAACCACACATTAATGTTTCCCTCACTTTCTTCCTCCCTTCCCCTCTCTCTAAAAATAAGTAAAATCTTAAAAAAAAAATGATTTGGCTCAACATGTTAATAGTGTAAAGTGAGAAACCAAGCTTAACAGAGATCATTTTTGTTGCAACCTAAGGAACACATAAATCACCCTGATTGAAGGGTCAGTCCTATCATCATTGTTGATGGTTCAACCACATGTATTTGCTGATGTGATGTAATATGAGGCACAATATCACTAGAGGTACATTCCTAAAATGTTTAACTTAACCCACCAAGTCTTTAGATATAACTTACAGTTTACAGGAAACTAGAGGATGGAGTAACGAAATAACTACATATGACAAGATAATCATACAAATCCAGCTGGTGGGACGTTCTGTAGGGCAATTGGCACAGTCTCTTCAGCAAGTCGGCATCGTATGAGAAAAGAGACTACGGTAGATAATAAAAGGAAGGGGCATCACTGAACTCAAATGTGGTCTTGGTTCAGATATCAACTTGGAAAAACCACCTACCTATAAAGGGCATTTTGGGGTGAACAAGTAAAATTTGAGTATGGGTAATAAAAGTAGAGGAAATAAAATTTTATTAAAATAAAGAAGTAGAGATTATTGTCTGAAATAAGCATAGAAAATTCATAAGACTAAGCACTAAGGTTTTAACACTGGCAAACTCTGAGTGGTAGGACTATTCTGTTTCACTTTTTTAATTTTGCTTGTCTATTTTCAATTTTTTTGCAATGTACATATACGAGGGGGGGCCCCCAAAAAACCCCCTGAAATTATCTTCTGGAGGGTGGGCCCCTTCTAGTGCTGGCTTCCCCTGCTAGGCGGGTGTTCTGGGAACCCATCTGTGATCAGTGTACCTCCTGGTATTGTTGTAAGAGGCTGCATTTGGCTTCAGTGGATTTCTTTTGAAGACTCAGTGTGTCTGCCCATTTCCTGATGGGAGATTTACGAGCACCTGCCCACAGAGCGCTGAGTGTTCAGCAGTTTTTGACCAAAAACTGGCATGACTCCTGTGCCCCGTCCTACCTATTCACCCGATCTCACCCCAAGCGACATTTTTTTGTTTCCCCAGATGAAAAAAGTCCTCAGAGGAAAACGGTTTGCCGATGTGGAAGAGGTGAAACCCAAAACGGCAGAAGCACTAAAAGGCATCAAAATTGACTACTTCAAAAACTGCTTTGAGCAGTGGAAAAACCATCTCACATAGGTGTATTGCATCAAATGGAGTGTACTTCGAAGGTGACTGAAGTTTAAACACAAAAGAATAAATACACAATTTTTTAGAAATAAATTCTGGGTTGTTTGGGTCCCTCCCTTGTACTTCTATAATATTAAAAGTTTATTTAAAGTTACTAATAGACTTCTGAACTTGAGCCAGGGATAGGTAAGTTTGGGGCTGCCTGCCAGAAAATTTTTCTGTATCTAAGGAGGGTGGACTTTCATCCAGGGACCACAAAAGATGCTAGCGACCTGGGGAACACTGACCAAAGACATCCAGAATAAAGGGCTAGAGAGACAATGATGTGGTTCCCCATCAAAAAGGGAACCAAAGCTTTGGACCCCTTGTGCACTGAGAATCATAACTGTGTGTGTTTGTTGTGCATGTGCGTAAGCAGAAAATAAAGCAACAATAAACCAATCAGTATAACTGGGAGGAGAGGGAATTAAGGGAAGATGGAGACACAGCCATATCCATAATAAAATACTGCAGAGACGTTCGACAATAGCTGATCTAGAGAACAGATTCCAACAGCTTTCAGTGGGCTCAGGGCACAAGCAGCTGCCACTCAAATGGTGTTCTGAAATACGAAATTATCTAAGTTGTTAAATGAGTATCTAGCTCAGTCAGCACATTTGCAGAATGAGATTCTGTGGCGTAGGAGGCTGTGATTTCTAGATGTCATGCATTTGCTCAACCCAGCATTAAATAGCTGGAGCAGGAAGCAGGTAATCAAAGAACACTCTCCCTAGCAAATCCAGTAAAAGTCTCTCCACCTGCCAAATGCTATCTATGTCCCTTTCCCAAGGTCAGGAAACAAACTGCGACGAGGAAGAAAGAACCTATTACATTGCTCAGGGACAGGCAGACTTCAGAGCTCATCTGTGTGCCTGTATTTGTGATTCCTACACACTGACGGGTACTATGGATGCAATTCCATCATCAGCCACAAGGGCTGAAAGGCCGCCTCAGCTTACTGCTCCACCTGGTTCCAGAACGCCCAGTAATTTATAGCCTGTCACCCAGAGCTTCCGTGGGAAACATTTCAGGGCTCTGAGATATGTGAGTTTCATCTGACATGCTTTTTATCTTCTGTCTGCCTGATGTTCTTTCCTCGGCCTTTATTTGTCACTCAGGCTCATCATATTCATTACCATTACTAAGCCGCCTTGAACCTAGTCTAGCTTAGGTTTGCCAGTACCCACCCTAATTTTCTGTGGTCATAAACACTGTATTTGTAATTATTCATCTCTGTCGTTTAGGGAAGGGCATCAGGCAGACAGAACGGTCTGTTCTGAAGAGGGCAAGAATATGGTGTGTTTGAGGAACCAAGAGATGTTCCGTAAGGCATTGTCTGTAGGGTAAGAGTCAGGTGAGGTTGGCAGGGGCTGGAGCCTTTTGGGTCTCGTGGGCTCGGACAGGACTACGCTGCTTTGTTCCATAAATAAGGAAAAGCCGCCAGAGTTTTAAGCAGGGCAAGTTATGATACACTATCTTTTTAAAATGCATTCCTTGGTGAGGGATAGGGTGGGAGACGGAGGAGGGGGTGAGGGAGAGGGATGTGGCTAAAAGGGCACCAGGAGGGGTCCTGGCAATGATGGAAATGCTATGGACCTCAACTGTGTCACTGTCACTATCCCAGCTGTGAGGAACTATAATTTTGCAGGGAACTGGGTAACACTGGATCTCTATTATTTTTTCTTTTTTAAAAGATTTTATTTTTAGAGAGAGGGGAAGGGAGGGAGAAAGAGAGGGAGAGAAACATTGATGAGAGAGAGAAACACCAATGGTTGCCTCTCACACGCCCCTAATGAGGGACCTGCCCAAAACCCAGGTATGTGCCCTGACCGGGAATTGAACCAGTGAACCTTAGATTGACCCTTCAGTTCTCAGGACAATGACCAACCCACTGAGCCACACCAGTCAGGGCTCTCTCTATTATTTCTTACAACTGCATGAGAATCTACAATGACCTCAAAATAAAAGTTTAATAAAAAAAAGTGTTTCCCGGTCTCAACACGGAGAGAGTATGAGAGGGGGTAAGGGTGGGAGAGGGGAGACCAATTATGAAGTGACTCCAAGTCATCCAGAGAGCTGCTGGGCCTTGGACTAGGTAGGGGATGAGAGGAGTGGATTGATTCAAGACCCACCTGGAAGGCGCCATGGGGAGACTCACTGAGGGACCTCATGTGGGAGGTGAAGAAGAGGAAGAAGTGCAGAAGGGCTCCTAGGTTCCTGCCTGCAGAGGGCAGGTGGACTCTGGTATCTTTTACTGAGACAGGGCATGAAGGAAGAGGAGCAGGTTTCATGGCCGTGGCAGCAGTGAAGGGGAGGCCAGCTAATCTTTGGGCAGCTTAAGTTTAAGGAGCCAATGAACTACCCAGGTGGAGATTCTGAATGGACATTTGAAAATGCAGTCACCTTAAAACATAACTAAAAGTGAAATTTCCCTCCCTCATCCCCTTTCCCAACTCCAAGGCTTTCCTTCTAGGAAAACATGAGAGAGAAAGAAGACATCAGCCACCTCCCTAGCCTCACATCACACCTTCAACCCTTTCCTCCCTCCTCACTTAATAGCTCTCCCACACAGGAGAAAGTCCAGACCTGACTGGTGAATGCCTGACATGGGCAACACCAGGTTTGACTAGCGGGGCCAAAGTCCCTGCCCATGTACAGCAGGCCCTGTCCAGATTCCTTGTGTCTCCACCGGGGCCGGTGCCTACTTGCTAGAAACAGTCCTGATTTTCTTCCTAGCCCCCTGCCACCTGCAGCTAGCCTGTGAAGCAGTCTACCGTCCTCAACTCTGCAACAGGGCGACTGAGCCGCCTCAGGGCCTGCTGTCTAAATGCAGTCAGCTCTCTCTGCAGTCCTGCCTGAGCAGGTGTGTCCCCAGGTGTCAGACTGAGGACTGAAGGTAGAGGACTTCACTTTGGCCTTTGCATAAGATGCTTGCCGGATGAATGAAGTGGCAACAAGGGCAGGAAAGAGGTCTGAATGTTGGCAAGGCAAGAAACAGTATACAGTCCAGGGGTCCCCATCCCCCAGGCTGTGGACCAATACCGGTCTGTGGTCTGTTAGGAACCAGACCATATGCAGCAGGGGGTGAGCGGCAGGAGAGTGAATGGAGCTTCATTTGCACTACTGCCTGAGTGCCTCTAGTGTCCCCCTGCCACCTGTCTGGTGAAAAATTGTCTTCCATGAAACCAGTCCCTGGTGCCAAAAAGGTTGGGAACCCCTGGACACAGTACATTGAAGATTACCCTTGAAAACCTTCCAGGAAGGCGTCATATTAGAAACAGACCCTCAGTACATTTTCCTTCCTGAGTTGGAAGAGACCATCATTGATGAAGTAGTGGACTTTAACTTAGAAGCTACATTGCACAAACCAACTTCATATGTCTTTTAATCCTGGAATTGCTCCCAGTCAGCACCCGGAGATGCACGCTCTTTGAGGGGCTCTGGGACCTGCCACTGACTGGAGAGAGCAGGGTCTCGCGTCTTCCTCAGGCTCGTTCCAGGGCTGCAGGGGCTGCACATGTTAGTTGCAGTTATTTCTCTCTCATTTTCCTGCCCAATGTATATAGTTGCTTTCACGTAAGATAAATGTATACATGATATAACTCTTCATACTTTTTTCCATTTGACTAATCACCCTTTTGTTGCTCACAATCCTGAAGAAGAGGATGAATGAAAGGTTTCCTGGGCCCTTACTTAATTTGGGGTCTATTCTCCCAGATGTTTTTTATTTATTTATACATTCATGCACAAATTTTTTACATAAATAAGAACATACTAGCCCTGGCTGGTGTGGCTCAGTGGTTGAGTGCCAGCCTGTGAATCAAAAGGTCATTGGTTCAATTCACATGCCTGGGTTGTGGGCCAGGTCCCCGGTAGGGGGCACGTGAAAAGCAGCCACACATTGATGTTTCTCTCTCTCCCTTAAAAAAAAAAGAACATACTATACATATTCTGAATTTAGTATTTTCACTGAATGATAAAACTGTGGTGATTTTTGCCCCCATAGACCAACAGATAGAGAGCTACCACATTCTTTTAAACCATCCCATAGTATGGATATCTGATAACATTTGCGACCATCTGCCACTGTAGAACATTTTCTAGTTGTGTCCAGTTTTTTACTGCTGCAAATATGACCACAATAAACGTCCTGTGTGCATATTTATGTGGATATGTCCAGAAGATAAATAACAGACAAGAAATTGCTAGTGCAGAGTATGTATGGTTAAAAATTTTTAAATTACTGCTGAATTGACCTCAAAAATGTTTAATTTTACTCCCACCCACACTGTAAATTTCCCAAGACTGTATATTATCAATTAAAATTATTTTTGCCAATCTGTTGGATTAAAAAGAGGTGTCTCATTTAAGTTTTGCTTCTCTGATACTAGAAAGATTGAATATCTTTTCAAATGTTTATTGGCAATTTCAATTTTTTTCTTTAGGAAATTTTTGTTATATTTAAAAGAGTTTTCGTCAGATTGTTTGCATATTTCTTGTAGATTTTTAAGAGCTTTTTTATGATTGATATTGATCTTCTGTTGCAAATATTTCCTCTAGTCAGACACTTGTCTTTTATAAATACATAGTATCTTTAATGTTAAAAAAGTTTTGAAGGATACCTTCTGGGTATTAAATCTTGCTTAGGTAGACCCTCTCTGCCTCAAAATTACACCTTTAGAAATTCCTTTATATTTTTTCTAATACTTTTTTTAAAAAAGATTTTATTTATTTATTTTTTTAGAGAGGGGAAAGGAGAGAGAAAGAGAGGGAGAGAAACATCAAGGTGTGGTTGCCTCTTGCGTGCCCCCTACTGGGGACCTGGCCAGCAACCCAGGCATGTGCCCTGGACTGGGAATTGAACTGGCAACCCTTTGATTTGCAGGCAAGCACTCAACCACTGAGCCACACCAGCCAGGGCTATTTTTTTCTAATACTTTTACAGCTTTAATTTTTATGTTTATTTCTAGAATATTTGTGAACTTAAGAGGCAGGACTCTGACTTTACATTTTTTCCAAATGTCTTGATGCTCATTGTCTTAGTGCCAATGACTGATGACTTCTTTCTTTTCCCACCTTTATAATATATCAAATTCCTATGTCCACACATTGGCCTCTGGACCCTGTTCTTCTCCACTGATGTATCTGTAAATTTTAGCCCCGCCAGGTTCACTCTTTTTAATGACTATCGCTCTGTAGTATGTTTTGGCATCTGGCAGAACACATTCACCATTGCCCATGACTACTACCATTATTACCGTTTACAATAATTGATTTAGCTATTCTTAAGCATTTTTTTCTTTTACACAAACTCTATAAACAAATCAAATTTCATTTTAAAAAATATCTGTGACTAAAATGGGCTTAGGGAGAGTAATCTGGGGACAGCTGACATCTTAACAACATTGAGGCTTCTTGTCCAGGGACACAGACGGTCCCTTCATTTATTCAACTTTTCTTTTATACTTGTCCGTAGCCATTTGCAGTTTTCTTCATCAGGCTTTGCGGGTTTCTTGCTAGGTTTATTCTTAGGTGTTATAGTTTTTGTTGTTACTGTGAGTGGTATATTTTTCCTTTATATCTTATAATTGGCTCTTGCTATTTTACAGGAAAGGTATTGATTGTAATATATTGATCCTGAATTTAGATGAGTTCATTATTAGTTCATTAGTATTTAGTTGACTCTTTAGAAACTTCTATTAGAGAGGTATTAACAGCTGCATTTGATTACATTTTTGTATATTCCCTTCTAATTAACACTTTCTATTTGTTCTTCTTATTTAATTCCACTGCCTATATTTCCCAGCGTAATGTGGGACTAACTTTAACACTAGGCATTAA
>VMDR010011618.1:0-28125 GCA_007922815.1 Macrotus californicus | reverse complement strand
AAAGCTATTTCCTTGACAGATTCCAGATCCAAACATGTGAGACAGTACTGAAAAACGACTCACCAAGTGTCATAATCAGTAAGTCGTATGTCCTGTGTAATATTTCTAATCATTCCAGCAGCCTCATTCTCCCTGTAGCTAAAGGAAAATGCAAAATTGACTCATAGCTTTCTTTCATAAGGAAATACTATCATGAGCCTTTAAAATCTTTGTCTTCAACTCTTCAAATCCATTGTGTGTAGAGCAGGGTTCAGTCATGACACAGTGTGAATAAATGAACCTAGCCCAGCAGTAAATCTCATTCTGGGTATATAATAATTAGGATAGTCCAAATGCCAAAAAATAAGAATAAAAGAAAGGAGGAAAAGAATACACAAAAGGAAGAAAAGAAAACTTAAATAAAAGAAAGGGAACAATGTTTCAGAGTTATTTCTCAAATGAGAAATTCATTAAACAATTTTCCACCATTTTTCCAGACTCACTTCTGCGACAGCAACTATACGTTGTACCGACTGTAAGACAGTGAAACCCCACATGTTCTGTGAGACCTCCTTCTTCTTTTCTCATTCATGATTCCTAGGTTCTGAAAGGCAAACATAGCCACAGAAACCCGAGTCTGCCTTCCCCAGCTCATAACCAGTCATAACCAGTTCACAGAAAGGGTAACGGCACTGTGGCAGAAACACAAGACATGCCACCTGGATGGTAACAAAGGTCCAAGAGCAAAAGGACTCTTAAAAGATTCCCTCAGGAATGTGAACCCCTGGTTTAGCCAGTATGAAGCAGACTCCACTATATGTTCTAAAATCAGCCCCCCTTCCTCCCATCTTCACCTGTACCAGAGAACTACTGTAGATTTCGGTCAACTGAGTGAACTTGTTTTAGAGAAGACTCAGTTCCTGGCAAAGTCATAAAATGTCCTATCCAAAGTAACCACTCTTAGACCGTCTTTTAAAAACAGAATTTGATCATGCCTTGCCTCTGCTTCCAAACCATGCTATGATTTACCTTGCTCTTGGGATAAGCAGAAAGCACCGGACGCTGCTTAGAAGGCCCTCTGCCCTGGTCCTTGCCTGCTTCCCCAGCCCCTCTCACCTTCATCCCCTTATCCCTGTGAGCCAGCCCCTGGCCCTCTTCCTGCTCCTTCAGTGTGCCAGGCCCGGCCCTGCCCAAGATCTCTGCACAGCCCAGTCTTTCTCCCTGACCTCCTCCCTCCAACATTGCTGCCTTGTTAACCTCTTACCCTTTCAGTATCAGCTCGTGCATTACTTCCTCGGAAAGATTTCCCTCATATCATTTTTACACATACTTCCAAGGATGCCATATTTCTTTTTGGGGACATACCATAGTTTGTAATTATATATTGTTAGTATATTTTAGTGATGTTCACATCTTGAGGGCAGTGTTTCACACCTTTCTGGGTTATAGTACCTTCTCAATGAATATGTGTTAACTGGTAAAATAAAGGAATTTAAAACATTGAACAAATCGCATTCCCAGCCTCCAAGAACAATAAGCATGCATCTTCCCAGACTAAGTCACCTTTATACAGCCCTCTAAGGTGACCTTTTCTTCACAGAGTTCCTAAATGCAGACAAGGTGCCACATACAGCCCCCTAATGCCTCAGTTCCTCCCGAATGCTCATTTCAAGCCCAGCCTGGTTTTGAAAAGATATAAGTTATACTTAGGCCAAAAGGAGTCATCCAAAGGCAGTTTAGAACAAACAAAGGAAAATCTCCTTCCTGAACTTCAGACTGGTCTGCAAATGGAAAACACAAAACATGAGCCCATTGTTTTCAAAATGCATTCAAGTGACTTCAGTCTGGGATTTGGGGTCTGGCAAGCCAGCCAGGGGAGTGATTTGATGAAGCAGCAACTTTGCTCAGCTTTCCTTTTGCTATACCCATCTATCTCCGTCCCCTGATGAAAGAGTAATAAAAAGTTTAATCCAAATAAAGCCGTGGGCTTGACCCCAAGAATGCAGGTGAGCATCCCTTATCACTGTCCTGCTCCTCCAGAGCCCAAAGATTAGGACTGGGTAGGCGAGAGAAACTGCCCACGGGTCCACAAGGGCTGTCATCAAGAGAGAAAACTGAGTTGTAATGCGGCCCTCTTGTCACAGGGCTCAGTGGGCAGAAGGGGGTGCTGCAGTGTAACCTATTTAGGATGCAAATGGAGTGGCTTCCTGAGCTGCAGATTAAAGCCGCTGCCTGGCAGGTCCTCAGCAATACTAAATGTTGGATTTCTGCTTGTCACTGCTCACTGCAGGTCATTAATAGAACTCAGAATGGCCTAACTAAATGTGAGCATTAAAAAAAACCCTGATAACCAAAAAAAGAAAAAGGAGTGGCAATCCCACTCTGAGGGAAGGAACTCAACTCACCCAGCTCCATGGAGACTTATTTATTCAGGATCTCCAGAGCTCAATTTTATTAGCTTTCGATTGACAATCATGTACCACAGACTTACTACCCAGTAAGTGATAGAGAGATACATAGGTGGATTGAGAGAGACAGAGACAGAGAAGAAAGGCAGGAAGGCAGGAAGGCAGGAAGGGGAAGACGAGAGAAAGGAAGGAAAAGAAAAGAGGAATGAAGGAAGGCAGGGAGAGAGGGAGGGAGGGAAGGAGAGAGGGAGGAAGGAAGGAGGCAGAATGAGATTTTTAAAGCCCTGTGTGTGTGTCTGTGAACAAGAAAGAAGGGAGAGACTACTACAAATGCAAGGTTTGATCAACAGGGCCAGGGGAAGTGAGTGTGGAGAAACACCTCCCTTGCTCTGGGTTGAACTTCTAAAAAATTGGGGGCAAAGAATCAGAACAAAACCTCTAGCTTCACAGCACCAAGCCAACTTGTCCTTGGGCTTTATTTCCTGACCAAGTCGGGTGCTCATTCTGCCAAGTGAGTTTTCCTTTTTCCCTTTGCTTCAGCCAATTCCTTCTCTCTTCAACTGGAGTTCCCCGAGACTCATCAAAAACACAATTTAATTACATCTCCAAAAAAAAAAAAAGGAGGAGTGTAAACATGACTCCTTTTTATCTCCTGATACATCTGGACAAGTAGACAATGTGCTAAAACAAAATAAATCTGCCCTGACAGTCACATCAAAGAGTTCAGCGAGGGGCTTGCAGCTACTTAAAGCACAGGAATGCTGTTGCTAAGCATCGGCCTACAACTTATCAGTCCCAGGAAGAAACGCTTTTTTCTTTCTTTCGGGGGAGATGAGGAAAGTTAGAGTGGGAACCAGACTGCAAAAGGAGATTGGGGATTTTCAGGGATTTTGAAGCTTAACATGAATTGTGTGAAGAAAGGAGGTTTTGTTGGGTGGTGTTTTTCTTTTGACACACTTGTCTATATTTTTATAAACGCAGTACGTGGAAACCCTCTAGAAAGGGTTATTTAGGACTCACAGAAAATAGGTGATCGCACAAAATACTTCTATACAAATTGAAGCCGTAAGTCATTGCCGTGCATTTCTCTGTTATGCGAAGAGCCAAACGCGAGCTCAGAGGTCTGAGGAAATATCTCACATTCAACAAAGTCAAGGGTGAAAAATCCTTAAGTCGCCGTAATAAATCATCCAACATCACAAACCACAAACTTTTTTTTTTTTCCCTAAAAGGCAGGAAATGGAGCATCCCCTTCAGCAAACACAACACGAGAGAAAACAGAAACTCTCCCACCAAAAACCAAGTGCAACGTGCCATGTGCGATGAAATAAATCTAGCCAGATAACCCCAAATACACGTAGAGCCTCACGACCAGAGTTTTTGTAGTAAAATACAAAATGGAACTGACCCTGAAATCTGGCCAACACCTTCAGCCTTTTCTCCTCCCCAGCCCCGGGGGGAATACACTGAGACAGAAGCTGTGAAATTCAGTCTGATAGTCATCCCATGTGCTGGTTCTTGAGAGAGAGCAGCAAAGAGCTTTTCTTCTCATGAACACGAGCTCAGGTGGGAAACTGCCCCATTTTCCCCTCCAGCAAGGCTACTAAAGTTCGTTATGCTGGGAAATATGAATTGAACATGAAATGGCATTGCTGAGAAGTACGTTCCATGAGGACCTGAGGGTGCTCTGGAAATTAAAAAAAAAAAAACACAAAGCTGCTTCAAAATAACCCACCAGGCACTGCCAGGACAATTTTGCCCTTGTAATAGAGGGGTTAAAAATATGTAGACACATTACTCTGACCAAGGGAAGCCAGGGGCATTTTAAGTAAACAACTTGCTATCTTCTTGGATCAAAGGAAACAAATTCTGAAGCTATGACGATCTCCACACAGGATAACTATCAACACCATGAACAATTACCAAGTCTGTGATATTGCACAAATAAATAACACTTACCATTATCTCTAGCGTGATCCTATTTATTAAACAGTGGCGGAGGGCCGCAGTAACCATTTTTATGGTCCCGTATAGCTCCTATTTTCTAATTAAACAAAAGGTTATTTCTACTGTTAACATAGCCATTTGTCTGGGTTGGGTCTTACATAATACTTTTTGCCAAGCATGAGAGAATATAAGAAATTATGTTCTGTGGTGGTTTTGTTTTTGGCTTTCTTCGCTTTTAATTTTGCATGCTGAGTTGCTACTTAGAAAGCTCTGTCGGTTCATAATCAAAGCAAGAGGCCATTGTGTGGAGAATTCATAAATAAACTTTGGCAATTTTTTCCTAAAACATGATGAAGCAAGCACTTGGTCCTACCCTTTAGATTCAATCCAAGGGCAATGGTCTGTATTATTAAAGATATAGGTCAAGCCAGCGTGTGCTTCTCTGTCCTGTGGGATGTTTTAGAAGCTGCTGTCACATTACCGAGATCTGTCCTGTGGCTCCTAATTATTTCTCTTGGCAGCTTTGGATTTCAAGTGATTCCTCTCACATGTATGTAAAAATTTATAAGCTGTTGCTTATAACAGCATGAGTTATTTCCTTGTTGTTTATAATTGCAGAAGATATCAATTGGAAAATTCACCAATTTCACTGACAAAGATAATGGTAACTTAATAAAATTTGCATTATGTTTTCAGCAAACCTTGATGATATCTCATATCCACATTTAAAACTGTAATTGTCTTTGTCTCAATACAACTCTGAGTACAGGGTCATCTTTCTCCTGAGCATCTTAACAAGAAAGAAAAAAAAAAACGTAAATTTCCTCATCTTTAAAATGAATTTGGTCCAGACATATGTATTAAGTTACCACTATGTGCAAAGGACGGCCGGAAAGAAGCCAATATTTCCTGAGCCTCTGAGCATCTAGTATGTACTTGGTATGTTCATGTGGGCCATTTTATTTAATTCCCAAAACAACTCTGTGGGGTAGATAGCTATATCGACAATGATACTGAGCATCAGGAATTCCACCCTGACTTGATATTCCCAAGTCAGCCTGACGGGAGCACCAGGCCCTTGCCCCCACACTGAAAGGCGTAAACGGGGCTGTGGGGTAAAGCAGTTTACAGTCTAGAGGGAGGGAATAAGATAAGTCAACAACTGCAGTAACAGGAGGAATTGAAACAAATGCTCACAAAGGAGTCAAACAAAACAGAACAAAACAGCCTAGCGATCAAAGGATGGGAAGTATTTTGCCTGTTCCTGGAGAAAGGGAGAAAAGCTGGCACAGCATTTGATTTTCGAAACCTCGCAAAGTATGCTGGAAAGATATTAACATCCCGATTAGACTGATGAGAAGATGGAGACTTAAAGAAGCAAAGTGCCTTCCCACGGAATGAGGAATTGATGACTTGCCCAGGGTCAGACACAGCTCTCCTGCCTGCTTTGTCGCCAAGATCAATGATAATAATATCCGGACTTTTTAAAATCACTTCCTACTGAAGAGCTCTCTCCCTATTCTTCTGTAATGACAGCCCGAGCTTAAATTTTGTGCCATCAGCCCAGAGTGTCCCCACAAGTTGCTGTTCGGCTTTTCTAGATTTCGGAATAAAACAAGGTTCTGCCTTTAGAGGTGCCGTGTGCAATGATATGCGGTGAGCACGGATCTCATAGTCTATATTGAATTATAAACGTTTACATTTTAAATACCACCAATCAAAAATGTTCATAATCATGTGATTAATAATATTATTGACTTCTAATTAAAACACTCATTTGTTTCATTTATTCTCAATTCTGTCATTAAACACCTGCTGCTGTACAACGGGCCTTTCATATCCAATATGCTATGACTCCTCTCCTGGTTTCCGAATGTATTTAGTTTCTCTCATTTCTCTGGAGCTTGAGTGGCGGACGGAGGTGAGGAGTATAATTTCCTTCAGATAGATGCAAAGTGGGAAGCTGAATAAATTGACCCATTTCATCTGATTCCTAATCCTACAAAGTTTGAGTCTGAGGTCTCTATTTATTTGTACTGTGGGGATGGATGTCTTTCCAAAGGATAAGCTCGTTCATTCCCTGCAAACAGCCAAAGAGCAGCTCTTACTGGTTTTGTAGAATACGGACATCAAGTTGCAGAGAGATTGGAGGAATTCTCCCAACTCTCTATTCAGCAAATTTTGACCCCCAGACAACGGTCTTGAGAAGAATCAGGAAGTTATCCTGCAG
Source organism: Macrotus californicus (assembly GCA_007922815.1). NCBI lineage: Eukaryota > Metazoa > Chordata > Mammalia > Chiroptera > Phyllostomidae > Macrotus > Macrotus californicus. Next base: position 21,561 of record VMDR010011618.1, on the reverse strand, counting down.
GAACCAACTGTCTTTGCAGGGGTGGTTCCCACCAAAGGAAGGGTTCATTTGAAGACATTGTAACTGGCCACACACAAGCAGGCCAAGTAAGAAAGCAGAAGGGACTACAGATCCCACATAGGTCCTCTTCCCAATGTTTAGCTGCAGTAAAGGGGCGTCTGGGTCTGGATAGAAACCCTCTGAGACAAAGAGAAAGTATTTAAGGACTATGATTACTTGATTACTTGGAAGATAATAGATGGAGTACCTAGATGAACTAAAACAGCTAGCTTCACATCTATAGGAATGAATACATTATTAAATCTACTCTCCAGGGCCTCTTGAGATCCAGCCCATTTTTAAAGTTTTAATCAGCATGCAAACTGAGAGACCTAAATATCTCAGAACAGCACATGGACACACCTAATATATGAAACACGTATGGCACATGCACTCGTAGAAGGCTCTTCCCTTTCCTTTCCTTCGACAGCAGATATTCTTGTTGTATATGTAGGAGGAACATCTGTCTGGAATATTAAAAGTCTTATTGCCCACTCAATGGCAATCTGGCTTTAGCATTTTATTAATTGATTAGAAAATAAAGGAAGGGTTGCTGACCAACAATACACTCCCAACTTTTTTTGGAGCTATAAAGAAAATCAAGAATACTTTTGGAGGTAGGGTGCCTTCCCAGAGGGTTTATGTCATGGTTGGATAACCTGACGCCAGAAACAATTGGAAAGCAATAAGAATTGAAGAAGAGAGGACTTTTTGGACCTGTTATTATAGAGTCACAGAACAATATTTTAAGGCCCATAAGAAATTTAGTAAAAAAGTATGTTTCATGGAAGAAGAAATTCTAAAAAGTAAAGCTTTAAGGCACAGCTCAAGTTGTTCTTTCTACCAGATGTCTCCTGGATGAAATTCCATTTGTCCTGCAAGCATCTTCTCCTCTTTGGCCTTGCCAGACCACTGAAGTTACATAGTAGGTGCCTGTGTCAGTGCACTTGGTGGTGGATTGAGTTTTCAGCAGTCACAGTTGATTTCTTCTCCAATTTTTGTACCTTAGGCACCAGCACTGGGTCTGATACACAGAAGGCACTTAGCACAGGTTGAATGAATGAGTAAATGAAAGACAAGGGAAGAGGATGGCAGCCACTTCAGATTATTTCTGTCTTCCGGTCTTCCTTTCCCATGCTGCTTAGAAGCGTCTACAATCCCCCCACATTAGGCTAAAGTGACATGGGACTTCTCCAACATGCAGCTGGTACCAGCTCCTTCGCCATGCTGCTAACTGGTTGGAGGGTGGGGGGAAGAGATGCTAGCATGATGTTTTCCTCAGCAGGCACAGCGCCGAGGTGCATTTTTAATGATTTACCAGTTCTACTTGACTGAGCTTGCACCCTGTAAGTGGATCATATGATCAGCGATCACAAGTTAAACTGCTTTTGTTGCTCGCAAGGCATGCATGGTGGGCTGGCTGCGGGCACCAGTGGCTCGCACGCAGCTGTGTGTAAGACAAGGCGAGGTTACGTACAACAGGCAGTTAATGGCTCATACCAGCAAGCCCTTGACTGAAGTCGGCACATGCGGCTGAATTTTAAAAAGGTAAATGACCTTGCAGCTGGGAGCTTTAACTATGTGCTTTTACCTATTTGTACCTGGATAAGTAAACATTTGCAGCACGCCAAAAGGCCCTGAAAGCACTATTGTAGCCACAGGCTAATCCCTTTCTCTCTGGATGAAAGACTCCAAAACAAACCCGGGGATGGGGGGGGGAATCATTTTCTGCCTCAAGTAGCACAAAGGTAAAGGGGGGCAATGGTGATAATGACTTCCATTTGTTATAACTTTCAGAAGTCACCAAGGCTCCAGTCTTAACCAGCTGCCCATATTTAGGATTCCACTTTCCAGGAAGAATGACAGAAACAACAGGCCCCCAGACAGAGAGAACAGCGCTAGCCAGAGCCAAACAGAACTGCCTCCTACTTGCCAGTGATCTGACACAGGGAAGCTGGAATGAGCATCTCCACACTTGTTCCACTATCCAAAAGGCTTGTTTCTCACAACTGCTATTATTCGGGGCCAAGTAAAGCAGGCCCATCTTAGTTCTCTTCTGCTTTAACTTCCAATCGACAGACAATTAATCATGTTGTGAAGTTTAGGTCTTCTCCCACAAATTGCCTGCATCCTGCTCTGAGTTATCCAATAACCAACATTTAACTCCTTCTTTCAATAGGTTCTTCAGATAACTCCAACTGCAACTGGTCCACCACAGCTACATCTGAAATACTGGCTAGCCATCTAAGTGCTTTCCAAAAGAGTAGAATATTTGTGATTTACAATCTGAGCTGGAACCTTGGTAATGTTATTATTTTAAGAATTCGTCAGTCAGTTGAGATTAAGATAACATTAATTGCAACATAAACTGAGATTGCCATGAGAACAGGCAGAAGGTATCCATGGAACATTTAAGACATTTCACAGGCAATGAATCAATAGAGGGCAGTTCACTGGAGTGATAAGAACACCAGGCTGAGGGCTGAGAGCTGTGAGCTCTGGGCTCTTCAGGGGTTCTGCCCCTCTCCTGCTGCATGGCTCTCAGCTCATCACTCCACATCTTTGCACCCAAGACTGCAGTCCCTCATTTGATGACTCTATGGAGTTCCTAGTCTGTGCCAGGAATCACGGTAGGCACTGAAAACAAGCATGTTGAGTTAGGTGATATCTAGGTATTATTCATATATGTATATGCAAATGAATTAACGCTAGCCACCATCTGTTGAATGCAAATAATCTTTAAATGGCCAGAAATATTTTCTTCCCTGAGAGTCAGTTAATATGGTTTATATACATGAGAGAAAACAGCACTCCTTGGTCCAATATACAGTTTTAATAAACTTTATTAAATTTCCATTGATCCATATGCAAAAATAATTTGTTTACAATTTGAACTCAGCCTACTAAATGGTGCCTAACTCAATAAAGGAACAGGCTGAGGAACAACAGCTGTGTGGCTATTAACACATTATGCCATTAAAAACACTAAACAGTTGGGTTTGGTAAAGGAGTCAAAGTTAACCCTTTGAATATCTCTAAACTGGAAATCAATTTTAGAAGACATTTTGCAGCAAAAGGAAGCCACAGACTCATAAAGGAATTTCTCTACCTCCTGAACGAGTCTGCAAGAATGCACTAGTTGTCTACGGCTTTGCCACACAGGCTTCTAGGAACCTCCTCTAAATGTGTCTCTAAGCTTCATGGAGAGATGACAAGGGGGTGGTAGGGTGTCTTAATAATTAGTAAACTAGCTTGACATATTAATATAATTCATATGGTGACCTATATTTTTTACACTCAGATAAATTGGTTAGTTTTGACCTTATAGGGCCAGGGTCAGGGTATGGTTCTATTTTATAATCACATCTGTAATCCAATCAGTGAGTCAAAAATAAGTACTCAATGAATACTAAGTAAAGCAAAGTCCCTCATCCCAAATTATATGCTATGCTGTGGAGATAGGGAAATACAATTAATTTAAGAGACATGAAAATTTGAGAACAATTAAGACTATACTGTGTAATTTTGAAGATGTACATGGGCCTGAAGAAGAAAGAGATGAATGGGGATTAACAAAGAAAAGCCTTTAGGAAGGAAACAGGGATGAACTGTGCTTTGGAAAAAAGGGGTAGGGTTTAGATACTTGCGAGGAGAAAATTAAGGGTCAAGAGAGAAGCTGAGGTAGGGACTGAGGAGGACTGGGTGAGGTGGGGCACAGAGAGCTTAAGCAAAGGGAGAGTGGTGGCAGACAAAAAGGTACTGTTAGTCTTTTTTTTTTTTTTTAGCAGTTTTGGTTATTGGGGCTGTAAAGAGCATAAGGATGAGAGCTGGCATTGGCTGATGCACACCTGCCTCACCACTGTAAAAGGAAAGCAGAGGGCATGCCCCCAGAGTGGCAGTGTCAAAGAAGTGGATGGAAGCTGATAGCTCAACTTTTAGAAAAATCAAACTTTGCTTGGTATCCAGGTTAGTGATCATCTGATTTCTCAACTGTGAATTCTGTGTGACAACCTGAATATAAACAAGAAAATAACTGAAAATGTGCGGGCGAACCTTCAAATTCTCAGCAAAACCGTCAGTTTGAGTCAGAAAGGATCTTTGCGCCTTGTGAAATGGACCAGTTTCCCCCAAAAAGTTGTAGATGCCTCTTCAACACCAGCTTTCCAATACAGGCCCCCAGTTCTGGTCTCAGCCTTTCAGTACAGTCAGTACTCACTTCTGGGCAAAGCGGAACATTATTCTGTTTAATAAGACCCCTTAATAAAATTTCCTTTTAACATTATGTCCAAACTTCCTCCTTGGACCATTGACCCTCAGGTCCTAGGTTTGTCCTTAGAGCAAGGGTATATCCTTATCCACATGACACTACTTCAACTGTTTGAAAGAAGAGTCTGTATCACCTTAACCTCTACTGTTCTTGGCCAAGTATTTATAACAATAGTCTAGTCCCTCTCCGGATCCCTTTCCATTTTTCTTGTTTTTGTTTTTTTCTTAAAACATGAAACCCTGAGCTGAATGCAGTCCTGCAGATGATGTGTGAACTGTGCAGATCTCAGGAAGACCCTCACTTTGAAAAATTGGGATCCAAACTGGCGATACCTTTCCAAGCTCTATCTGATGGTGGTGCACATTAAATCTCAAGTAAAATATCTCTCAATGTTTTTGATGTGAAACATGGCCAAGCCACATCTTTCAAGCACGCATTTCCTTTTATAATTGATTTTTTAAAAATATGAAGCTAGGACTTCAAACTCACAATTCTATTACATTTTGTCTGATAGACGTCAGGCAATGTTTTAGCTTGTTGAGATCACTTAGAACCGTGATCAAAAACCTCTGGCAAGGATGACTTCCCTAACTTTGTACTGTGTTTGGAAAATTAATAAGCAAGGCTCCTTCCCAATTCATTACAAGTTGTTGATAAAAATGTTTACCAGGTCAGGGACAAAGACAACTTCAAGTCTGAAGCTTAGATATGCGGCTGAAGCCTAAGGTTTAGGAAAGGAGGTGAGACATTTTACAAGTTCTTTGGGAAGAGTGAAGATACCTACCAAGAGGTGTCTTTACTAATATAAAAGTAAATACTTAGAGAGCAAGAAATTAGGTCTGGAATTCTCCTAACATACTTTAGGAATTAAGGATATTAGGTCTGGAGCAATTAGCAAACCAAAGAATTTCCAGTGTGAACTCGCTGAACTTCACCAAGAAAGATGAATACAAAAGCAACCTGAACACAAAAGAAACAGAGTTCACCTTGGTCATTGGCTCAAAAACCTGATACCAAGTTTAGAATGACTTTTCCCCCCAAGAGACTGGTCCATGAATTTAGAAGCAAACATCTGCACAACCAACACCAGAACACCTGTGCTTGTCACCTTCCTACTAGTAAGGTGTACTTACTGTAGAAGCTAAAAAAAGCATTATATAGAACACAAACCAGAACAACAGCCCAAGTGTAGCACTCTGGCTGAAAAATGGCTACCATGCCCAATAACAGAGAAAATAAATGTGAGCTGCTTAATTATGAGTGAGTGACATGAAGCCAAATACTACGGTGTTACAACAAAGCAGGCAGTAAACAGATTTAAGGGTCCCAAATTACTTATCAGAGATGAATGTGAGGGATAGATGGCTGCTTGAACATTTTTCATGTCCCAGCTAGAATCATGTATCTAAGAGATAAGGTAACATGGGATCGTATAATGTTTGCAGAAATCATAGATGACCCTGCCATATGTGGCCATTGGCTCGTTAATTTGACTAATGACAAAGATTCCTAATTCCCACTACTTATCACCCTTGGGCTTGAAGTTGAAGAACTAAACCTCATGTTCCTGAATCTCAAACAATCATGTAAAAGCTGAAGTATGATACCACCAACATAGGCCAAATGACTACAATTGCCTATATGATACTTAGAAGTCAAAACCTGAAATGGCATCAATAGAAACATGAGACCCCCTTTATATAATTCTTCTTCACCTTTTTCTTAATGTTTCAACAAAATTACCTTTTTGGGCCCTCTCACCAATCCCATGAGCAACATAGGGCAAGCAATATGCTCTTGTTTGACAGGCATAGAGCTAGAGAGACAAATGAAAATATTCGCCTACAGATACACAGTGCTGAAAACTGAGACAATTTTCCGTGTTTGCAAGTTTGCATGCACAGCGGTCCAAATTCTTTGGTTTTCAACATTCTAGAATGAACTTGCATTTGAAAAGCGGAGCAACCATGTTTAGTAATGTCTGTGCCATCTTAATGCCCTGTCGAGGCAGAGACTATGGAATTGCATTATTAACCGTCCAGTGATGAAGCTACCAGTCAGTTGTCACACACGGCTTTCTGATGTCACTCAAAGCAGGACTGTGTGAGAAATGTCCGCCAAATCTACCTAGAAAGCAGGAACAACAAAAGTGTGTGCATTAGGAGTCATAGAGTAATATCATGGGGACTTGTCACTAGGAACGCCACTAGTTGATAAAAATAGAAGTAAAGCCTTTCATTATTTCATCAGTCTAGTCAATCTTCATTGGAAACAAATAGACACATATTTGCTGCTATATTCCCAGCTATAACATGGGCAGCACTGCACATCCAGCTGTAGAGCAAGCAAATTAACCATTATAAGGCAAAAGTTTGCCCTGAAGTCACCCTGCTAGGAACCCTGAGATGAGAACCAGTAGGTGGAAAAAAAGCAGATAGATTTCTGGAGACCTAGGTTCCAGGCTCTGCTTTCCCACCTCCCCAGCTATGTGAACTTGGTTGGCCAAGTCATCTTATGGAGCTGAGCCTCTGTTTTCTTCTCAGCAAGACTGTGGATATAAATATCACCCTTAATTTCTCTAATGATTACTATGGAAGTTAAGTGGGACACTGCATTTGGAGGCTTTATTTGTGTTGTGCAAATAGGAGGAACTAAAAATGCAGCCTTATCTCTGTGACTGTTTAATACAGGCCACTGGACAACCTTGTATTGACCTCTCCTGGCCTGTACCAGATAATTCAGTGTTACCATCATCATTAGTAAACATCCACGGGGGCCTGCTATGGGCTTCATTACACATTGGCTTATACAGTTCACTGACATTTTCATGTGTATGTGTCTGGTCTTCTTTAAGCAACTGTGTGCTCATCCTGGGACAAGAGCTTGTATATACACAGGTATGTATTTGTATAGACATCTTAGGCCAGCAAACAAAAGAGGACATAGTAAACTCTCAATAAAGAGATAACTTGTTTGTCTTAGAAACCAATCAAAGTTGAAAAAGTAGAAAAATGGTGAAACAGAGTTAGATAATGAAAAACTCTTACTTGTGGGAAACGAGTCAATAAGATATTTTTAAGGGATGGGCACAATAGCAGCATTTCCGCCTGTAATCTCACACAGAAAAATGTTTAAAGAAAAAAGTACCTACCAAGGGTCTTAATCAAGCTCTTCTATTTAACAGCATTAATGCTAAGTATGCAAACGTTCACCTGACTGATCATTAAGGTATCAAGAACTAATTTTCCTCCTTTTAAGAGCTTATATGTCACATCCCACCCCTTGGGCCTTCCAGAAATGCATTTAAATACCTAACTAGGAGAAAGAAAAGCATTCCAGACAGCCAGGTGTTAGTGATTCAGCCATTAAAACTTCAGTTATAAAATATCCTCCACAATTGTAGAACATTTCAGTCATTAGAAGATCATAAATAGATTAAGATGACATTTTAAATTATTATGACACCATGTGTATAAAATGTACATTGTTCATCACAATATCCCAGATGACTGTGACTCTGATTATCGGAAGTTAAAGATGAAGTGCATGTGTTATTTATTTTGAGACCCAACAGCAGAAGACAGGGATGGGAGGGAGGGAGGTGGAGAAAGCAGGCACACAAGTGGAAATTGTGAATGTTGCATCCTTCCTGAGGCAGAGAGAGACTTTAGATTCATTTTGCAGTAACACCTATTTGCTGCTCCTGGAGAAACAATAAATCATTATTTTTAGAGGATCAGGCTGAAGTATAAAAGAAAATAACCTCAAAATTCATAATTTTGAAACCATCATCTAAAATGTTATGGTACCCACTCTTCTTTCAGCTAATTGAGAAGTTCAATTAGTGTTCAATATTAATATATGTCTAAGACTAGAAAAGGACCTCTTGGCCCTTTTTCAAGTAACACACCCCCACAACTACCTTTCTCAATATCAACTCATCACTCATATCTTCCCTACATATTAAATGTGCAAAGCATGTCTTCAACTTGAAGGTGCAGTACCCCCTTAATAAGCAGTGTGGCAGCTTCCTTTCAAGAAGAGAAATCCATCTAACCCCCATCACCAGACTAGAGAAGAAAGTACCGAGGACCATTTCTGGTAAAAGGAAAAGAAACCTAAATTTCACAATTATCTGAAACATGGACATAAGAATCGGTGACATAAATAATCCAGTCTTGCTTTCAAACCCATGTTTTCCCATCAAGTCTTACCAAGGAAGCAGATTCTTTTCAGGATTTAAGTATTTTTGGAAACATGTTCTAGAGATAATGTACCTAAATTAAATCTTTACCAGCTGACTCACAGGAAGGATTAGGCCCACTAAGGCGATTATAACAAGTAATTGGCAAGTTTGGGAGTAATATTTAGGATACTCTATAGCAGGTGGAAAACACAAGGCCCGCGGGTAGAATCCAGCCCTCACCTTGTTTCTACCCGGCAGCAGTGCTGAGCTCTCGCTTAACTGTTAAGGAGTAGTTACATTTACACAATCCTAAAGTTACATTCAGCCCTTCAAAGGCAACCATGAATGAGGCTGATGTGGCCCCCAGTGAAAATGAGTTTGACACCCCTGCTCTATAGGTATGGATAAGATGCTGCTACCCACATTGGTAATGCATTCTGCCAAAGTAGACAGAGGTAGGTGTATGTGAATATAGAGCTAAGCATACAGTTAATAATGGACACGATTTAAGTTTCGCCCAAGAATTTTAAAAAATGTGTTAGGAGCAGAGAAGTGAAAGTGGCATAGGCATCAGAAAACCTTATGTAAAGACGACTCCTTCTTCTGCTCTCTAGGAGTCAATGAAAATTCCCGTGTTCTTTTCAGGATTATCCTGGTTCTTTGGAATAATCTTTCTCAAAAAGTGTTAAAAAAATCTAAGGCATGAGATCAATAGCCTGCCCCATCAGATTCTCCAGAAGGATCAGTGTGAAACAGGGTAATTCAAGGTCAATTCATCAGAACAATTATTCATCCATTTTGCCTAGTCAGTCATGAGGTATTTTTGAGAAATCACCACCAGATTTTTGCTAGATTAAAGGAATTGGGAGCCATCAGGTCTAACCGTTCCTAAAAACTCCTGATGAAACCCACCCAAATATTCCCTGGAACAAATATCTTCCTAATGTTGAGCTGAAATCTATTGTACTTCCTTGTACCACCACATAAAGTAAGGCAAATGCTCCATTTCTGTGTAGCCCTTTAAATGTTTTCTGCATTATAAACGCTGAGGAGGAGGTGTTGGAAAGAGAAAGAAAATACTTTGGAAATAGTCATAAAAGAAGGCAACCTCACGTTCTTTGAGGCCAATTCCACCACTCTGATGATTTGGCAGGTATGACTTAGGCTGTCAGAAAGAGAGTGTCTATTTTCCTGTCTGTACATATTAAAAGCTTGGGAATGAAAAACAATTTAGTACAGTTTGTGTCCAGTTTTTTTTCTTTTATCCAAAGTACCCCTTTAATTGAGGAAGACTGCAGAAACATCCACTTCAGCACTACACAGCCCCTTCTTAGAGACAGACCCCGTTGATGTCTCTAAGCTCATGCAGCTCCAACACCCCACCTCCACCTTCTCACCATAACACCCTTTTTCCTTTGGTGGGCAAACCATTAGTAAATTATTCATTCATTCAATTCTTAAACATACCCTTGCTGAATGTGCATTTTATTAAATACCTTTTATGTTTGTGTCAATAACTGCCTCTGTTGGAGAAAAGCTATTCTTGTAAGAGAACTTTATGGGCAACGGACAAGTCTTCATTAGATTTGCAAGGAAGATGGCACATCATCATGTTTCTGATCGACTGGCTCTGGTAGTATACATCTCAGGAAATTCTCCAAGAATCTCTTTGTGTCTACTGCACAGGGAAAATACCTTTATTCAACAGTGAGATTCCCAAGTATAAGTTCAAGAATCTTATGTTGTAGAAATATTGGAGGGGTGTGCAAATCTGTTCACAGTAATATATTAAAAGTTTATGAAAAATTCTACCCAAATGCATGAATGAACAGGAAATTAAATCAAGAGGCTACATTCTTTGAACAGTCCTGATTCAAGTCTCGTTTTCTGGTTGTTTCTCCCGTTTCTAATTTCAAACTAATCCCAACCCATTTAATCTACCACAGCAATAAGATTCAAATGGAATTGAAGTTCATATTAGATCTGGCAGGCCTGTTTGTGGTTGGGTTCCTCCAGAGGAGATTTATTTATTTGCTGGTCTTTTTACGGAGCTCAGAGAGCAGAGTTTTAGATTTACCAAGGACTTTTTCCTCCTTTGGAAATGAATTAACAATGATGTCACCAGAGAATGTTTATGGACACAATGCTAAAAAGTGGACCAAACAAAACATACTTTATTTCTGCTTTGTAAAATGCATTGCCTTTTCTGCCAGGGGCAGACTGGCATGATTATGATTTTATTATAGTAAATATTTTCATTTTTATTGTTAAATGTCTACCACTTCAGAAGATACCAATGAATTGCTGGATCTTTGTCTACAGAGGGCTTAGCATCGTTAGATTAAGACAACTGAATCCAGAATACATGGCACAGTACAATGTGTTGTGTAGCGGGAACATCCAGGGCCCCAGCTAAGTTCTCAAAGGACGCAAAACAAGATCTTTCTGCAATCTGGAATAGCAGAACAAGAGCTGCTGTAAGGATAAAATAGGATCTAGCCCTTGAAAAACAGGATGACTTTCGATGGAGATCAGAGACACAAAACTAAAATTACATGAATGAAGAAAGTCTAAACCCACCTGAGTGCCAAGGGTGACTCTTGCCAAAGTTACTCCCTTTGGACAAGGGGGTAGAAGCCGAAGCTCTTTGGCTGGTCTCACCCTTCCCTGGGGGCTCACCCTCCTCTTATTCTGGTCACTCAGCAGAGCTGCCAAGAAACTCAACATATTTGTACCTCTTAGAATGCAATTTAAAAACCACTGTTTTTCTTTCAACCTACTCATTTTAAACACGTGGAGAAACTAAGGCCTGAAAACAAGGTCAGTGAGTTGGTTAATGGGTGGGCAGGGGTTAGGATCCAAGTCATCATATTCCCGGACTAATGTGCTTTCTCCCACCCCACAGTGCCCTTGAATGCTCAAGTCAACAAATTAACTGATTTAAAAATGATATAATGAAACAGAGCATCTGATAAAGAATCTCCAGTGGGAAGATCTGCATTGTCTTTTTTACCTTCAATACTGTGTCAAATATTGATATTTATAAAATGATGAAAGAAGTGGCATCAGAAAATATATGTTATGGCAACTTTTTAAATGAGGGCCAGAAAGAGAATGAAAAGCTCAGAGGGACCTACTGTACATCTCCATTGCTTCCCCAATTAACTCCAGACTGACTTAGTCTGGGATGAAATGGTTTAGCCTTAACACAAGGTCAGTTCCACATATCCAGAACAAAGATAGCCAAATATGCTTATTTGAGCTGAATTACACTTGGTAGTTTAATAATATAAATTTATTGCCTTTCGAGAGGGACTCTAGCACTAGGGAGAACTTTAAAATGCATCACACTTAAAACATAAAATTAAATTCAATTAACTTTTATTGGGAGGCTAATACACTAGTACCCTAGAGGGAAAAACAAAGCTCTCAGCTTTCTCAGGGTTTTCAAATCAGAGCCCTGGAATCCAGGCCAAAGATTCTGGACTGGCTCATCCCCTCAAAAAGAGCTTCCTGGGTGAGCTCAACATCTGTATTCAGTGGACAGGACTATGCCTACAAGTATCCAGCTAAAAGCTGGACATTAAAACAAAAACAATAAACAGACAGAAATCACAGCCTCTCCAATACAAGACAAAATCTAATACAGAGATGAAAGTATATGAGGGTTCCAGATCCCAAAAGCTCTTTGTTAAAACCCTTCTACCTTTTCTGCTATCAGGATAAAAATTCACCTATTTCATATTTGGCACAATTAACCACTCACTTTGACTTATTACAGATTCTTAAGCCAGTTTCAGCTTTTCTAAAGCCTTACAGCAACACCCCCCCCCCACACACACACTATGCTGATATATTCTGAATTTATAGGCAACAATAAGCAGGGACCCTCATTAGCCCCTTTGTGACTTCATTAATTATGACATCAGCATTTCAACCTAATAAAAAACACTAGATTCTGAATAGACTGAACACCTATATCCTGGAGATAGGATAAAGTGACCTCCTTCATTCATTTAGTAAGTATGAGTACCCACTACATGCCGTGTACCACGCTAAGCGCTGAAGATTCACAAGTGAATACATGATCACCACCCTTATAGCTACAAAAAGGAGAATGAGAAGAATACAGAAATGAAAAACTTCCCCCCCTTAAACAAACAAACAAACAAACAACCCAGCATGTCATTAAAGACAGGATTCAGCACTCAATAGAGTAGATTGGAATTTGTCCAAGACTGTATTCGTATCCTGTTGCTGCTATAACAAATTCCCATCTACCTAGTAGCTTCAACAATACAAATTTATTGTCTTGAGGTTTTGGAGTCAGAAATCTGAACTCCTACAGGGAGTGCTGCGTCCTACAGGGGCACAAATGAGGTGGCAGCAAGGCTAGTTACTTCTGGAGGCTCTGAGAGCAGAACCTGTTCCCATGTCCTTTTCAGCTTCTAGCCACTAGGTGTTGTGTTCCTTGTCTCATTCCCCTTCCTCCGTTCACACTGCATGGCTTCTGTCTCTGCTCTGTTCACCACACCACTTCTTTCTCCCATACACCTGTGCTGTGTTTATATCAGACCCACCCAAATAACTCCAGCAGGACAATCTCCTCATCACACTCAGAACTTAGTCACACCTGTCAAATCCCTTTTGCCATGTGAGGTCACATTCACAGGTTTGGGAGACTAGGACGTGGAGATATTTAAGTGCTCATTATTCTAGGTTGCCACACAGACCAAAGATAAGATCCCAAGTTTTAGGTACTTGGAGGAAAAGAGAAATGTTACCTGAGCGCTTGGGGATATGAATGGTGGGTATATAACATTGGTATTGCCTCCTTAATATTCATATCCCCAACCTAAAAGCTGTGAGATCCAGTGGCTAAGACTATAGCTTTGGGGTAAAATATGTCAGAGTTTCAGAACCAGCTCAACTCAACACCTGGATGAACATGGTCAAGGTTCTTTATCTCTCTAAATCTCAGTTTGCTCATTCCCAAGTGGAGGTCACAATAGCGTTCACCTTCTAGGCTTATCATGAGAAATCAAGAGATGATCCATACAAAGCCCTGATTGTGTCCCATAGTAAGCTTTCAATGAATGATATTATTCATTGTTATTTCACCCAGTCCAGACTCAAACCTATGGCTGGGTATTTTGGAGGCCTCCATTAGCGCAAATAAATGAAACATCCAGAATCTCTCTCCCTCCTACTTAAAATCTTATTTATCCTTGGAGCACTTTATTTATTTCCTGTGCCTTCCCAGCTGGGAACATTCCCTCTCCCCTTCCCTCTGACCTCCAACAGTGTGTGTACCACCCGTTTAAGGCCATCATGTAAAGTCTTGTCACTTCTAGTTTGTTTAATTTTTTGTAAGCGCCATATGTAGATTATAAACTGCTTGAGGGCAGAGAATGCAATACTATTACTTAGTGCAGAGATATGTCCACAGTACCTGATCAATACTCTGGTTAAATAAACCAATTATAGAGTTTATTCCTCACAGACTTTCAGGGGAAACACAATTCCACATTTCACATTAAAGGGGACCCAGCTGTGGGCTGGGAGGTATTCTACCACCTTGAAGTCGAGCTCCCTAAATCAGTTTAATCCTCATCCCCCTTTCACGTTATGTATGCAGACAGAGTTGCCCGCTATCCCAGGGTGACGAGGGCCCCTCTTACTCCAGCTGTACACCAAGAAGTTCAAGTATCAGCTGCATGCCCAGGGAAAACAGGAAACAGACAAAGAACTGAACAAAGAATGCACACCAGTCAAAGCCAGTGTGAACCAGTCTGGGCTGCTCTGCAATCCTCCTGGCCTCTCTCCCCAGCTGGCACAAAGACGCAGAGAACATCACTGAGTCCAATCTTTGGCCTTCTAACCAGGAAAGGACTCGTGAAGGTGAATGGTTTGCAGACGAAGGGGATATAAAAGAGACAAAACCAGGATAAAAATTAAATAAAAAGTAGCTGTCTTAAACTGTAATTGCAGTCCTCTGCTGAGCACGCTTGCAGATATATAAATGTGATTTACCATCAGCTTGCAACTACAAATCAGGTCTTGAGAAACACTTGTGCTATGAAATTGTTTAATCTCATCAAGCTCTGCTTTCACAGCAAGCCATAAATCACAAAGTCTTTGTTATCATAGACCTCCACCAGCGCCTCTCTGGCAGGCTATGGATCGTGGGTATATATAATCTTGACTGCACAAACACTGGGGTCGGCGCAGGCTGAAATACTTTCATAATAGCCACTGTGCAGCTGGTGGAACACAAGCCTATGATGGATATCTCATTTCCTACAGTCGGCATCTATTTCGAGCAAATTATTACCACATAAATTTCTTGTCAACAGAAACGGCCAATTAATTAAGTTAAAAATTTACTTGTGATCACATCTACAAACCAAATAGAACTGCAAGGCAATTTTCCAGTTACTGAATATACTGCAGGTCAGTTTAATGAATAATTTTTAACTTTGTCATAAACTCAAAGACAGGCTAATATCTCCAGAAACCTGAATGGAGACCAGCTGCCGACAGATTTACACAAAATATATTTATGTGGAATTTGATTGCTGACATCTGGGGATAGAAATAAACTTTCTATAATTACAGAGGCATTTTTGCCATATATATGAATTTCTTTCACCCAAAAATGCAAATGTGTCCCCAGGAAGTGTATTTACATTTCAGGCAGGGCTGCAGTGGGCCTGGATAACTCTTGGAAAAATCATTGTGTTAAATCCCTACACCAGCGATGGGTTCATTATCATGGGGGAAAACAATAACAGGCAAAGACCACTTTATCACTGTCCCCCACCTTCCACACCCTCAAAATCAGGACACTCTCTCTCTTCGAGGTTGTAAGTCACTCGGCACGTGTCCAATAGTGGAAGAAATAAGCGTTGGGGGGGGGTGGGTTAAGGCTCTGTCAGGTGGGGCAGACTGACACAGTTTCTCCTTGGGGTGATTATGCATGTAAGACAGATACACATGGAAATAAAGCCAGCAGAGGGCCCTTCATAATTCCTGCTCTAATCATGTCTCTGAGCTAAAGAAAATCCATACGTTTGCATAGTACCCCAGGTGAGGATGAAGGTTATGAATTTGGGGAACACAAGAGACATGGCTGCTAATAGTGATTTAGTCAACCAGCCACCCATTGGATACAGGATCATGCTATAGAATTATGACTTCCATTAGGGTCCTTATCTATCCCAAATGTAAGGGACATTCAAGATTCTTCCAGTTAAAGTTCCAGTCACTCTAAGAATTTCACTGCTCCCTACCCCCGCCTGGTCATTGCTAAATGATCAAGCTAAACCACTTGGTGTTCCTACAACATGCCTTTCACTTTTTGCACTTCTGTGAATATTCTTCTACAAATAATTTTTGAGATCCTTTCCCAAATACCTCCATGTGCCAAATTGTCTCTAAGACAATTGCTTTGGCTTTTCCTCAGCCAAGAAAGACCTTTGCTCTTCAACAAGACATACCTCCTGAACACAACTTGAGCGCCTGTCGTTCTACCCTGGATAAGATGAGCCAGAGTGAGTTCACAGCCAGTGAAGTGTTCAAGAAGACGCCAGACAACCACTTGGTGGGGATATTGCAATGGGGATCTAAGGGATGTGTAGAGAGTTGGACTTGGGAGCTGTTGAGGCTTCTTAACCCTGGGAGCCTAAATTCTATGATGGTTACTTGTACCTTTGTCAATAAGCTTCTTGAAGGCAGGAATCATCTCACTCATAGTTACAGTTTTCCCAGCAGATGGCCTAATACTTAAAAAAAAAAAAAAGCAGGTACACTAAAACAGCTAACAGGGGCCGATTTTCTGTACTTTTTCTCATACTTGCCGCACTCAATTCCACGTGGTACTCGACCACTCCTGCACCATCACCATCAACACGAACACACTGATTGTGGACTATTATGTTTAGGATACTTGGTTAGAATTCTGAGAATTCCAGGAAGCAGAATACACTCTCTCCCACACTAATTTTCATTAGGGAAACAAGCCACACAGTGATCCCATAGTATACTCTGACTAGACAGGGGCTAAATGAATGAACGACCAATGTGAAAAATACAAAATAAGGAAATGAATGTTAAATATGTGGTATGGGTAATTTTCAGTGTCAGGGTGAACAACTCCAAAAGGTTGGGGAGTTTCAGAATCTGAAGTGTACACAAGGGAGTCCCATATGACTCTTCATTCAACCCCTGTGGAAATCAAGCTCCTAACCTCACCTCCAAGCTAAAATAGATTGCCCCAGGTCACCGAGCTAGAAGGTGGCTGAAAGGGGATCATAGCCAGCTGTCCCAGATGCCTGCCCACCATCCTTTGCATCACATCCCGGACCCATCATCCATCACACCCCACAGTCACTGTTCATTTCTTGTGGTTAATCCTATGTGCCCTTCCCTGGCTCAGGCCTTGGCTCCATGTGTCTGTGGATTCTCTTTCTGACAAGAGAACATGTTTTAAAATTTTCCCCTGGAAGATGATCTTAACTGCAGGGATGTTGCCCAAACATGTAATTTACCAACAATCTGCCCTGGGTCTCACATGCATGAAAACCTCTTCTCCCTCTCCCCACTAAATAAAGGCTAAATGTACAAATGGGCCACATTCAAACCTTGACTCAAGCATTTACTAGTTGTGTGACCTTGGGCTGGTTACTTCACCTCTCAGTGCCTCAATTTCTTTGTCTATACTTGGGACTAAACTAGTACCTATTTCATAGTGCTGCTATGAGTATTAAAAAGAAACACATGCAACACTTTAAAACAATGCCCATAAG
Source organism: Macrotus californicus (assembly GCA_007922815.1). Lineage (NCBI taxonomy): Eukaryota > Metazoa > Chordata > Mammalia > Chiroptera > Phyllostomidae > Macrotus > Macrotus californicus. The sequence continues at coordinate 4,262 of VMDR010011618.1, read as the reverse complement.
AAAATTTATTATATTTTTAAATCTTTAGCCTGTGCCAACTTTTGACAGAGCAATCTCATATTGGTACTTTAAGCTATATAAAATCTGTATATTTTCATTTATCTTATACTTACTTTTCTGAGGCTTCAAGGAAGAGTTAACAATAAAACAATCTTAATAATAATGATGATGATGACAGCACTTGACATTTTTTGCCTGTATCATGTTCCAGGCACTGCTGTAAACATTTTACACTCATTATCAACAGCCCAAGAGGGCAAATATTCTTACTATCTCCAAATTACAAATGTGACCTGGAAAGGTTAAGTTACTTGCCCAAGGTCATTCAGGTTCACGCTCTTGCAATTTAGTGTAACTGTATTTGGTCAGCAGTTCCTTACCACAACATTTCTCTGATTTATAATACTATAGGTATTGCTCATGCCCTCCTTCATCTTCTGTTTTTCTAGAACGGTTTTAATCATTATTCCTATTCTCAAGGACCTTACAGCTAGGAAATAGGATAAATACATATGAAAGCACATTCAAATGTAAAAGAACAACAAACAAACAGACTTTGTTCAAACCTGTCCAGCTCCAGCACACTAATTTCTATCCACTCAGCAACAATAGTGTTTCAGAACATATCTAACCACAGCACCAAATCACTGATTAAAGATTTTAGGCAAAATAAATGAACATTCCAGGCAAATTCCATTAGCTTCTAAGTTCAAACTTAGTACTGGTTTTTAGGCAGAAGGGATAGGCCAAGCTACGTTCCAGAGCAGAGCTTTTGTAAAATTGGCTTCAGGATTTCTGTGAAAGACAATGTTTTATCACAGAGACAATGGACAAGAAACTTGGGGAATTACCCACATGCTGTCCGAGTGCTACTAACAGAGGCGGGTCATCGTCTATGGTGAGCCACTGCTGACACGGTCAGATTATTGTGTTGGGGGTCATCACAGCCAGAGTATCAAGGTCCGGGTAAAATGGTGACACAGTGGAACAAGGCAGCAGTGAACCAAGCCTGCCCCCCACGTCATCCTGCTGGCTCTTCGTGACATGGGTGACATAAATGATGATTGTGTCATGGTCTTACAAGTGTAGAGCACTTTCTAGTGTATGAAGCACTTCCACAGTCATTATTACGTTTTTAAAGAATTTCCTACGGAAGACTCGTAATAGCCAAAACTGCAGAGGGAAACTTCACTTTCAGGAGCATATTTCCACAGTTTAAGATAAATACCTACTTTGAGTTAGGTAAGCCACATGAGAGTGGATAAGCACAGGAGATGTTGATTTATTAATTAAGGATGCATCGAAGACAGCAATTTTCACCTGATGCGCTGCAGCAGGCACACTAGTGTGCCGCAAGAATTTGTAAAACATGCAATACCTGACTAATTTAGTCAGGGGCACCGACCTCTTTTCCAGCCAGGAGTGTCCAACCTTTTGGTGTCTCTGGGCCACATTGGAAGGAGAATTGTCTTCGGCCACATATTAAATACATTGCAATGCATAATCACAAAAAATCCCATAATTTTTTAAGTAAATTTACGATTTTGTGTTGGGCCACATTCACGGCCATCCTGGGTCACAGCCATCCAGGATCACAGCCATCCCAGGCTGCATGCTGTCCCATGGGCCACAGATTGGACACTCCTACCTTAGATTGTCAAATTAAAAAATGACAACAGCCAACACAACAATTGCCATCAGGTATGAATGATTCAAAATTATACCTATTTTTTGTCAGATTGGCAAAATTATATATGTTTGATGTACCATAAGATTTTAGTAATTATTTTATGTGTGCCATGAGATGAAAAAGGTTGAAGATTGCTGATCTAAGATACTACCCTGTGAAAACAAATTAATATACAGGTGTCTACATTCAAAGGGCCTTTGTATTAGATGAGGGAAGAATACATATTCATAGTAACAGATGACAATTACTACCATGCACAGTACCAATGACAGGTATAGTTGATGGTGGTGATTTTCAACTCATTGTTGATTTTCAGAGAGACAGAAATAAGTGTCAGGTGGAACACTCAAGAAATGCATCACAGAAGATAGAGGATATGAAGTGGGGCTTCGAGAATCCTTGGGATTTGGAGAGTTGGGAGGAAAAAAGTAAGGCTACATAGATAGTTAACATAAATATAAGCCTATGTACTCATATATTAATTTTCATGCTTTAAAAAATTCTTGAGCCCTGGCTGGTGTGGCTCAGTAAGTAGGGCATCATCCCACAAAGGGTACCAGTTCAATTCCCAGTCAGCACCCATTTCTGGGATGCAGGTCAGGTCCCCGGTTGGGGGCGGACAAGAGGCAATCAATGGATATTTCTCTCTCCCATCAGTGCTTCTCTCCCTCTCTTTCTCCCTCCCTTCCCCTCTCTAAAAATAAATAAATAAAATATTAAAAAGTATTGAATTTCTTAAATGAAATTGTTCTATAGAGTTTCCTTTCTTTATATATGGTAAAGTAAAAAGAAAAGAATAAAAACATCACATAGAAACTAAAGATGGCAAGGGACATAAGCTAAGGCAAGGAAATTAACAAACTAGAATTCAATGAAAAGAAGACTCTGGGGTTGACTAGAGATGTATTCAGCTCATCTCCAAACAACATTATAAATCACCAATACAGGGGAATTCAAAAAATCTAAAGGATTCTCATCAACACCCTCAAGTCTAATGAGAAGCAAACTTTACGTAGGCATTCTTATCTTTTTCTTCTAACTTAGTAGTGGATTCTATAAATACTGGGAAAAAAACAGGTGAAACATAAAAAATTAACAAATGGGAAAACTCTCACAAGTACAAAGATTCCAAGACTATACAGTAGATCAGAGAAGTGATCCAAAAATCCAAAGGAAACTCTGGTGAAGGACATTAAACAGAATGTGGGATGAGAGAAGTCAAGCTGGCTATTCTAATAAAGACCATATGCCTCCTTAGAGCTATTCCCCTTCCTATGCTATTTTCTCAAGCTACAAAACATGGATGAAACATGGAATACTTAATAAGCCACCCACACTGCATATTCCCTGAGTCCCTCAAGCATTATCAGAAGGAAAGGAGATAGCACGGCAAATAGGTAGACCTCCTAAAAAATAACAACATAACGAGGAAAAGGAAGACAGACACACACATGCAAAAGTAAAAGAACCCAACATCTCAAGGAGTGGAAAATGTCATAATAACTTCATGCTATAACACAACTTAAGAAGAACAAGACTTTAAGTACATTCATTTGAATGAGAGTTCTGCTTCCGCCATAATGTGTAAGCCGATTTCTCTTCCACTGATTATAACTAAAAAGTTTGCACAAAATACAAAAAGTAACAACTTGAGGATGATGAAAGCTAAACAAAAGCAGGTGTACTGTGGGGAAGTCATTTACTAACAGGTGACTTTCCAGGTTTATCTTTTTTCTTGTGCCTTTGCCCCAACTGCAGGCCCCAATCACAGAGCTGTATGACAGAACAGCAGTATGGGAAGCTAAAATCCTGCTTTCCATTTCTATTCCAAAGCTTTGAGCTGAATTGGTAATTAAGGGGGGGGGGGGCGGGGAGCTTAAGGACTAGAAGGTATGGAGGGCATTCCATAGCAGAGAGAGCTGGAGAAGAGAATTGTCTAATTTTATATACAAAACCATGCAGGTTTCTGGCTCACCTCTGAGCTGTGCATATGTACGACATATCCAAAACAGATCTGCAAGGCCTCTGACAAGTGAACTAAGGCTCTAAACCACCACCCAAGTTTCATATTAGCTTTTGAGTTATAAATGCACTAGACAGATCAAAGAAGGATGGCAAAGGCTTTAAAAACTTAACTGACATTGGGACCCACAGAAGACAAGACAAAATCTGTGCTCTGAAAGTTATGAGCATGACTCCTTCCTAAAACGAAACAAAAAAAAATCAATATTCTTCTTAGGATTATAACACAACCCAATGTCAAAAAAAAATACAATGTTCAAAATGGACAGGATATAATCCAAAAATTACTCAATACATGAAGAAGTAGGAAAATGTGACCAACACTCAAGAGAAAATAAAATCAATAGATACTAACTCTAAGATGACCTACATGCTGGAATTATCAAATAAAGACTTTAAAGCAGCTATTATAAACATGTCTCATGAGATAAAGCTAAAAAACACTTGAAATTAATGGAAAAATAGAAATTCTCCAGAGATAAATAGAAAATATGAAAACATTGGAAATTTTAGAACTCAAAAATGAAATATGTGAAATAAGAAACTCAAT
>VMDR010011617.1:0-28128 GCA_007922815.1 Macrotus californicus | reverse complement strand
ATTTTCTGTTTGTACCTTATGTTTCCCTTTACCTGTTTGCCTTTGGCTGCCTATTTTAATTTATATATTTAATTTACATTTTAATAGATAGATTTAGTTTGCCTAATACAGGAGTGAGCAAAAGTAGGTTTATAGTTGTAAGTACATGAAACAGTTTATTCTTGGATTATTTAGATATTAATCATTATATTATTTATTTGTATTACTTAAACCTACTTTTGCCTACCCCTGTATAGATTTAACTTAATCTATTTTCTTTCTCTATTACAATTATATTTTATTTATCTAAAATGCTTATCTACATTTTAATTTATCTGTTGGGCCTTGCCCAATGTAGCTCAGTGGATTGAGCGCAAGTCTGCAAACCAAAGGGTTGCAGGTTCGATTCCCAGTCAGGGCACATGCCTGGGTTGTGGGCCAGGTCCCTGGTGGAGGGGCGCAAGAGGCAACCACACATTGGTGTTTCTCTCCCTCTCTTTCTCCTTCCCTTCCCCTCTCTCTAAAAGTAAATAAATAAAATCTTTAAAAAAAAATAATTTATCTGTTGGGTTTTTTACTGTATTTCTTTGTATAGTTTTTTTTAGTGGTTGCAGTAGGGATACACATTGTGGGGCAAAAGTAGGTTTACAGTTGTGAGTACATGAAACAGTTTATTCTTGTGTTATTATTTATTAATTACTGTATTTTCTGTATGAACACCTGTAAACCTACTTTTGCCCCACCCTGTATATATCCCTAATGGAATCAGAATCTGGTTTTTGAACAAGATTCCCCACATTGTTCCTCTGCATGTTAACTTTTTTGAAGCGATTGTTTAGAGAAATTATAAATAACTGGGTAACCCAGCATATAAGCTGTAAAGCTCTCAGACAAGAACAGCCTGGTTGAATGACTGGAGAGCCTGTGCTCCTAAGTCCTGTGCCCTCCTGCTGAATGATTGTGTAGTCTGGGTTTGAGAGACTCCAGAGTCAGTAGGGCGTTTATGTTGGTTTTTAAAATAACCTGTTTCCTTGTGGACCTTTCAAGTGATACTGTACTAATATAGTCCCTCTTCCACAAGGCAATACTTTAAATACTTAAAGATAATTATCTTCCTTGTCTTTTCCATATCAAATATCCCTAAATCTATGAGTTTTCATCACATAACATGGTTTTAAATTCTTTCATGAGCTACAATCTTGTTTGTCTACATTCCTCTTAAAAAGTGATGCTACTTGATATCCAACAAGTATGGTTTCTTTTAATTTGGTGTTGTGTAAACCATAGGTTACCTAATTTTGTATGTAATGCATATGTATGTATTAATACCTACTAGTTCTACAAAATAAATCTAAGACAGATACCTGCTCTCAAGGAGTTTAGCATATGGGGAGAGAGAACTCACACATCTGCAAAACTGGAAAGCAGTGTATATCAGTGTATGAAATAGACTTGCAGTTCAGGTTCCCCAGATTTTAACAAACCCTCAAACTCATGAGAACCACTATAATACGTAATGTATAGAGACAGTTTATATAGAGGTTCTATATACATATTTGTGAGTAAAAGTTCTCATTAGCTAGAGTTCTTTTGAACCAGTTTAATCAGTCAGTTTCAGTTGTTCTGAGTGGCGCTATTCCCATTCAGAGCCAACCAGATACCAAGTCCAACCTCAGTTCTCGACTGTAGATACTATTTACTAGGTAGCAACCGTCACTCTCTCAGTTATGTTTTCTCCTGCATCAAAGAATTTGGGACTTTTGGTGACTTATTTTTCGACACCACCTTCCAAATTGTTTTTAAAGCATCTATTTTCACTCTAGGACATATCATTGCATATATATTGCAGAGGAATCAAAATCATTTGAGATAAAGATGATAAGACATTAAGGTTCATTCACTATCTTAAGGAATATACTCAAGTGAGAATCACATCCCACCAAAATAGTTATATCATGGGCATTAAGGATTATTCTTGAATATTCAAAATTGCCATGAGTTATGAAGTATCGAAGTGTGTGGAATGTAGATCGTAATTACATTTCTAAGTGAGAGGAAAGAGAAATGACCAAATAAAGACCTCATCAAATCAATGCGCTTTCTGAATGGGAAAAGTTGGAACAAGAAAGAGTGTTTGTTTTATTTTGTTTTGCTTTAAAGAGCATTCCAGAAAACTTTATCATTTTTAAATAAGTATAGGATATAAAATTATATTGAACAAAAATTAATTTTTAGATTTTTGCTCATTGACATGGGAGAAACTTTTCCCATTTATTTGAATTTATGGAGAATTGTATGCCCAAGAAGTCCTGCAGGACCTACCTACCCCAAGGGGCCGCACTCTAGCATTCCTGTTAAGTGTGAGAGAAGGCTGAATAATAGAGGGAAAAGAGATTTTAAGATTGGGCTACCTGTATCTGAGTATATTGCTTAAGTCTTTTATTATTAAAAGGTACGCAGAGACATTCGGCAGATGAACTGGTTATGCCAGTCTATCCATTTCACTTTTCAAATTTTTAGTGATTTTAACTAAATCCATAAGATTTACTTAAAAGTATTAAAACTGTACAGTTACCTTTAGAATCAAGAGTGTAAGTTCAGGCTACCATTCACTGGAGAATTCCCTGATCGTAGCTGGTTGCTGGACTTAAGCTTTACCATCTGCAGTTCAAATTTCCTTTGGTCCTTGAAAAAGAGCACAGATAAGCTATTCTGCTGGGTGCACTTTTCACATATACCTAACAGAATGTGAGGAGTCTTAGTTCTCCTTGAGGAATGAATGCCTGTCTACCTTGGAAGAGACTTAGGGGCTAATCATAAGTTCTGCGTATCATTTGGTATGTCCAGAGCCACGAAGAGGAAACATGACAGTTTTTGAAGTAACATTAAGCCTGGGAAATCTGGCGCTCATTCACATTGCCCACACGGGAGACAGTGGCATTTAAAAGTGCGTCAGGTCCTGTTACAGCTCTAGCACTCTTTAGAACCCCCCGCTGTCTTCCTGTTGTACTTAAATCCAGGCTCCTTCACATGATTTAGATGGCTGCACTCCTTTCTGGCTCCACCTCTTTCCATGTGCTTCGGTCACATTTGCCTTCCATCTGTTTCTTGAGTGTGAGAGGCTCTTTCCCATTCATTCTTGCCCTAAATTTGTCTGGATTGGTCTTCTCCCTGGAACTTTTCATTCCTACTTTCTTATATCAGGCCTCACTTCAAATGCCATTTTCTCAGAAAGGCCTGCACTAACCTGCCATGTTAAAAGTACCCTTCCATAAACACATATCTGGTCATGTTCCGTAACTTGACAAACTTAGGGAATAATATCAGCAGGGTTCGGTACCAGAAATTATCTTATTTACTTAATTTGCTTTCTCTTGGATGCTGTCTGTCAAACTCTGTGAGGACTGGGATTTCATCTGTTTGCCATAATATTCCCAGAGCCTAGGTTTTTGTGAACATTAAATTAGTTAATTCATGTAAAGTTCTCAGGATAGATCTGGTGTGTTATGATTTCGTCAGCTTCTATGTTGTTGTTGTAACTAGTAGTAGTGATAGTATATGTAGACATTTGTAGATACTCAATGGAATATAATGTATGTTGAATAGAATAAGTTCAAGATAATACCTAATGATAAAAATTGAGTGCTCTAGGATACATTATGCATATAAAGCATTCCTATTTCTATAGGATTGAAAATGAACGTCACATAAAAATATAGACAGTTGTGGTCAGACCATGACAGTGCAGAGCTGGAGTCCTTAGAAAGATATTTCTCTCCCAAAATTGTGAACCAGTAGGGACACGGGGTTATATTTTTTAACTTTCCACTTTAAAGTCATTTTGCTGGAAACAATTGCTCCTAGATAGTGGATTAAAACTCTTGTCTTCTGACCTAGACCTTGCACAATGTCCGGCAGATAGCGTGCTCACGATGACACCCAGTGTTGTGTGCTTCACTGCATTGCCTTTCTCTTGGTGCTGTCACTTGAAATAAGTGTGCTTACATTGCATTCTGTATATCATAAGCCATTTTACCTTTTGTCTCTGTCTGTGGTCCCAGGTAACAGTTAACCTCTTCCAGATGCAACAGCTGCAGGCAGCTACCCTCGCAAACAGTTTACAGTCTTTCTGTGATAGAGCCAAACTCTATGACCCAGGCCAAGAGTATAGCAAGTTTGTCAAGGCCACAAATTCCGCCGAAGAGGAAAAAGTTGATGGGTGAGAATTAATGTATAGCTGACATTTTTCTCAAGAGATAAACTGTTTATTGCTAAGTTTCTGTGTGGTATAAAGTGGTGTCTTTCGTTAATATTGGCAGATTTAACTTTCATTTTTTTTCTGAATTTTAATTTAAGGTGTAACTCACTTGAGACTAAAAAAGCTTTCCATTTGAGAGCTCAGTTCTTTGAGGTTTGGAGACTCTCAAATCTTTGGAGAATGACAAATCATAGTCACACCTATTTTGAATATTCAGTGCACAGATTGAACCTAGATTCTCCACAGAGATTAGACTAGAAAAGATGAACCATAACATGAATTGACTTTACTTTTGCTACTCTTTGCTATATTTTAGCTATGATAAGTACAAATGATTAAGTTTTACTCATATCTCCTTTAGGAAGTTGAACCATAAAATATATAGTTCTTAATATTTAGTTAAACTACTCTATACTCGTTAAATTAACATTTTTCTGAAAATAGAATAAAATAGTCTGATTATTAGTCATTCTTCTCAGTGATTAACTTTCCTTGGGTTTTTCTTAGGACTGTAACTAAACAATTAACAAATAGTTCCCACCCTTCTGGATATGGACCTGCTGACTCCTTAGAGGACGCGGCGCGCCTTCCTGACAGCTCCAGCAAGCTAGAGGAGGACAGATGCTCCACCAGCGCAGATGTCACAGGTAGCGTTGGCATCAGAGACAGCGCTGACTTTGTGAAAGATCACAGTGTTTAAATGTGCTCATCAAAGGAGTTGTGACCTTGGAATGTAACAGTTAGGCCTTGAACTATGACTTTGTGAAGCCTTATTCACAGTTTTAAGCACTGTACTTGTCTTAAAATTGTTCGATTACAGTTAAAGAAACTTGATTTGTCTCATTTTATATAATGTCAGTATTTTGCCTTGTGAGCCATCTGAGCCAAGCTGAACTTTAAATGTTTTTTTCTCGAAGGTCCTTCTTTTATGCGGTCGTGGGCGTTTGGGATGTTCAGCGACTCTGAGAGCACTGGCGGGAGCAGCGAGTCCAGGTCTCTGGACTCGGAATCCATAAGTCCAGGTATAGAGACACTAAAGTCTAGCAGTGAGAATGCAACGAAAGATTAAAGTGTGAAAGTATGTAACTACCTCACTTTTGTAATGAGTTATGTCGTAGAGAGCAGTGTGTGCACGTGTCTGTGCAGTGAAAAGAAAGGTAATAAAACAGCCCACTCTGTGTTCACCATCAGCCTAAGAAACGGGACACGGTAGTGAACTAGGCCCCTGTGTGCAGCGCCTGGGTAACACCGCCACATTCCAGCAGAACAAACCATCATCCTGAGTGTTGTCCATCACTCCCCAGCTATTTTAAATGTTTTAGTGCCTGATACTAGTTGTGCTCTGCCCTCTTCAGAATGATACATAGATGGAATCACACTATTTTGTGACTTCTTTCACGTGGGTTTTTCCTGAGGTCTGTACTGATGCAAGTAGCCATCTTTACTTCTATACTGTATAGTTTGGTTGGCATTCTGTTCTGTGAACATAACTATCATCCATCTTTTGGGTTGTTTTATAATTAATTGCACTAACAAACAGTATAGTTAACACTAGTTCTTGTGCCTGTGATGACTTTTTAATTTTTTACAGATGTACCCTAAGGTACTTTGATAATGTCATGCTCTGTAGAGAGGCAGAGAAGGCGTTTTTGAAGGCCGCCGTCATGGCTGCCAAGAGAATAACGTGCCATAGCTGATACAGATGGCAGGGGAAGGTAGCACCTGAACCCAGGAGGTTTTTCCTTCAGTGTTTTTTGTTCTCCACTCCTCCGCCAAAGACTGCTCCAGTTCTCTTCTTCCTGGCAACGCACCTTCCTCCTAGGGTCTTAACACTGTGGGGGGTGGCATTACAGGGTTTAACCCCAAAGTCCAAGGCATTGTTTTTTAGTGTTCTACACATTATAGAAATCCATACAAATAAATCTCTTGAATTTAAGTTAGAAATAATTTCCATGCAGCACTGGTATTTGTAGGCTTACTTTGTGTCTTCCTTTAAAACTAGCTCTGTGGGACACTGCGGAGAAGTGAGCCTAAATATTTAACTGAATATTTGTAATTAGCTTTATAAAAACAATGTGGCTCCAGAAATCCCCAGAAATTAAGAGCAGTTCTAGAGAAAACCCTAAATTATTTGGAATCCTGGAAGACTTCAGGTAAATTAGACAAAAATGTGGAAGCTGGTCACATGATAAATGGGTGAAGACCCGAGGACCCTTAGCCTGGGAAGAGGAAACAGGGGATCCAGCTGTCCATAAATGTTGGAAACGTAAAGGTAGAGTGCATTTGTTTGCTCCTCTAGGGAGAAGTGTGACCCAGACTAGGGTTTATGGAGAAGCAGACTTCTGCTCAACAGTGTGAGGAAGCAGTTTTACCATTAGAATGGTTCTAAATGGAACGTGTGACCTCATGATCTTTCAGTCATTGGGCACACATTCAAGTGAACACTCAGGGACTACCGTTTATTGTTCAGAGGAGCCTTTTGGGGGAGAGGTTGTTGGTTTAAATCATCTGTAAAGCCCTTTCTCCCTCTGAACCTTAGGCAGTTAAGGCCATGAGTTAAGTGAATTCTTAACTACAACCCTGCTTCTCATACCAGCAGGGAGCAAATAAACCTCCTTGCCTGGTCGGGCTGCTTCTGAACATGCTTTGTTACACACGGCCGTGCCCTTCGCTCACGTAGCACATCCTGTGCTCCCAGCTCCCTGTCAGGAATCATTGTTTCTGGTTCCTAGTCTCTTGTATTACTGGCAATAACATAAATGTGGTATTGCTGTTGTGTGGCCGAATTGAAAGATTTTGTGTGTTTTACAAAGATTTAAGTTACATGCCTTTGTTTATAGCTTAATTCAACAAGCATTTAGTGACAGCTTTGCTGATATGCCAGCCACTCTGTCAGATGTTAGGTACAAGACGGGAATGGCAAATAGCCCCTGTCTTGTAGAGCTTACAGTCGCTCACACTGACTGTCAAAGTGGACCATTAAGGTCTCATTGGGGGGTGTGAGCCTCAGTTTTACATTCATCAGGAAAAGTCAGTTTGGGTTCAATTTTCTTTTGTTCCCAGGAGTAAATATCAGAATTCCCTGTATCCAAAGTCTGAGAATGGAAGCAGGTTTTTTACATTGTAGCTAATAAAATGTACGACTATAGTATTCAAAAGATGTTGTTACCTATTTAAAAAATTCTACAGTTCATCGTCAAGTAATTATATTCATCATTTTCTTTTAGGAGACTTTCATCGAAAACTTCCACGAACTCCATCCAGTGGAACCATGTCTTCTGCAGATGATCTGGATGAAAGAGAGCCACCTTCCCCTTCAGAAGGTGGTATGACTCTCTCTGAATGTCCCTGAGTCAAGCTCTCCCTAGGCCAGTTGAGTCAGTAGCACTACATGATGTTAGGAAAACAGTATAATTCAAAGAATTACTTTGCTATGTGTTAAACAAAAAGCATTATAATGATAAATATATCAAATATATCCCAATAAATTATGCTCAAGCGTGGGTTGATAATATATTAATCAAATACTACAAATACAAGCAGCAAAACTGCTGGATCTAAAATGTGTTAGTATGGAGCCTTGGCCAGTGTGGCTCAGGTTGGTTGGAGCATGTTCACCAGAAGCTTGTGGGTTCAGTTCCCAGTCAGTGCGCATATCTAAGTTGTAGGTTCAGTCCCTGGTCAGAGTACATATGGGGGGCAACCAATAGATATTTCTCTCTCTCCCCCTTCCTGTCTCTCTGAAATCAATAAATATCTTTTTAAAAATAAAATAAAAAATAAAAATGTATCAGCATGGTGACAGAATAGGCTACATATTTTGATCTTTCATAACCCTAACATAGTGACTTAACTGTTAAAAGGGTTGCCATGCATGAGAAATTCCGAAAAAGCCTCTTCAAAAGACACAGGGCAGGGAGCTAGGCAAGAAGAGTAAGTAAGTGTGCTTCTTGAGGCCAAGGGAGGTTGTGGATGGTGAAGGGTATATAAAAGAGAAGTCTGTTACCGTAATGATTGAATTAGACTCACAGAAATTAGTTTTTTATACTTGAAATTTCCAGATAGCTCTTTCTGACATCCTTTCCTGAAAGAATGTAGAACATTTGATCTCCAGCAGGATATTCATATGTTACTAGCTAGTAGTATCTGTAATTTTATAATGATTTAAGAATAGCTTTATCTTTAATGTGGGTAATGCTGATGACACAGGAACCTCATATAGCTCATTTTCTTTGAAGCTTTTATAAAAGGGGCATTTTCTAAGAATGTAATGCCACCTATGTAACACCCTTCCTAGCTCAGTAAACAGTATATTAATGTTGGGGTTACCTTTCTGGTTCTGAAAACATGACATACTATTTTAGAAGTATCTTAACTGGTTGAGTGGTGACTTTTACTCATCGCTAAAATGTTTGATCAGTGTGTGCCTTGTAAGAGATTGATGTTACAGGTTCAAAGTAATAGCTTCTTATAATATAGAATGATTACAGAGTCTAAAGATTTCTCAAAATATAATATCCTGTGGGAAAAATCTGTCATCTTACGATTCTTACATAGTAATCTATTTCTGTTACAAGGACCCAGTTCGATCGGAACATACAAGAAGACACTGATGTCAAAGGCAGCTCTCACTCACAAGTTTCGCAAATGGAGGTCCCCCACGAAATGCCGGGATTGTGAGGGCATTGTAGTGTTCCAAGGTGTTGAATGTGAAGAGGTAAGATTTTTCTAGGGTTACATTAGCCGTTTAAACTTCCCATTGTATACTTTTTTGTTACTAATTTTACTGACTAGGATCTGTTACAAATAAATTGAACCACAGTGTACCTTCTACAATTTTACATTTCATTTTGCTATTAAACATATTTCAGGCACCGCAGGTAATACCTTTTAAATGCATTTTTGTTGTGTTACCACTCTGTATCTCGTTTGTCCAATTGTGAATAGTTTTAAGGTAATTAAACCAGTTTTAAACTTTTCTTTTTTTTTTTTAGTGTCTGCTTGTTTGTCACCGAAAGTGTTTGGAAAATTTAGTCATCATTTGTGGTCATCAAAAACTTCTGGGGAAAACACACTTATTTGGAGCAGAATTCACACAAGTTGCAAAAAAAGAACCAGATGGCATCCCTTTTATACTCAAAATATGTGTCTCAGAGATTGAAAGTAGAGCCTTGTGTCTACAGGTAAGTTGTACGTCTTCAAATTAAAGATTTTAAACATAAATGCTGGTGTGATGTGTTCTCCCGATAAGGAGACTTTAAAGGAAAGCAGTGCTCTCAGTTTTTAGTGAGTCACCAATTTTATTTAGATTTGTTTGGAAAACGTTACCTTACTTCACCCAGGTTTTTTCTAAAATGTTAATAAAAATTGAAGTAGACATATCAAATATGTTTAGATGTCCACATTTCGCCATTTGCACTAAGGCAGAATTTTGCACTATTTTTCCCCTTTCTTCTCAAGGGAATTTATCGTGTATGTGGAAACAAAATAAAAACTGAAAAACTGTGTCAAGCTTTGGAAAATGGAATGCACTTGGTAGACATTTCAGAATTTAGTTCGCATGACATCTGTGACGTCTTGAAATTGTATCTTCGACAGGTAAAGTTTTAACCCTTGAAAACCTACCATTAACTAGGAAAAATAGATTTATATTTTGCTGATTACATTCGCTACACGTATTTTCATTGACATAGACCATGTTAATATCTTCTTAATGTATATCCACATGCACATAAATACATGTAAAGAGCACTGACCAGTAGTCATAAAGACAAACACATTTTCCGTCACCTTAAGGGAACAGAGCATTGCTATGTTTTTAAAGGGTCCTGTGTGCCTCTTCCCATTGCAGCCTGTAACCCCACCCCTGTGGTTTTTCTGTGTTAGTAATTCCCTCTTTTTTTTTAATATCCCTGTTGTGTGTTCCTAAACAATGTATCATTAAGGTTTAGAAAGCCCAGCAGAAAGCATAAAATGTAGCTATGAGAGGAAAGGCTATTTTTCATACAGTTATATGAAGGGTTGATTCAGTAATAAGAGTGTCTTGGTCATAATCCAGCCTTACCTTCAATGGTATTTGTAAAATAGCTGTTTTGGGAGGTCACTGGGCAAGATCATGAATGCATCCTGGAAGTTCACCACACTTGGGGCATCAGGCAAGACTGTCCTATAAGCTGGGTACTAGAAGTTCAGCAGGAATACGGTCCAGGAGTGGGCTGCTGGGTGCTTCCTCTTTCTGTGCTCACTGTGAACTTGCAGTTTACAGAATAGGTCCAGAGAAAACACTTCAGTGGGGTGACATAAGTGGCCTGCCTACATGGCTTCAAGGAGCAGCTTGTGGAGGGGTTGTTGGAACGGCACGTTGTCATGATGAGCCAAGTATTAAAGTGACCTGGGCCAAGCCCAGCTGCCTCAGTCCCCTGGTGAAAATGAAGAGACAGTTGGAGAGAGCATAGTGACCACGGTCCTTAACGTGTTGCTCTCCGGTGTCCTGTTCTCCAGCCGTCATCCTGGCCCCTCTCTTCTCCACCCTCTTCTCGCCTGTGAGGAAACGCCTTGCTTTAACTGGTTTACTCTGCTGTTTTAGGCACGCCTATCTCCTGAGCAGGATGGACGAAGAGTAAATACTGGGTTGGCCAAAAAGTCCATTCAGTTTTTTCCATAAAATAAAGACATGTTTTTCATTTTCACCAATAACTTCATTGATTTGGATATTTTGAGTATGTTGGCTGTCTCCTTGGTGGTGTAACGTTGGTGGTTCTCAGTGTCTCGATTCGATCGCTGTCAACTTCAGCTGGTCTTACCCGACGGCGGGGCATCCTCCAGCGAGAAATCTCCAGCATGACCCTTAGCAGATCACTGCTGACACCTGCGATCAGTCCCAGCCAGTACCTTCACACACTGCACACATCTTTTGTTTCTTCATTTTTACCTTTCCTGAAATAATAAAGCCTAATATGCTGGAATGTTGCATATTTTCTTCCATGTTCGGTATTAAAATGGCTACACAAAAATTCACCAATTCTGATAAATTTTTTTAAAATACATGCTGATATGACAGCCGTCAAAATACAATCTAACAAAATTGTTTCAAATGAAGTTAAATACAACTAAGCGCTACTGCAGCCATCTTACGGGGGAAAAACAAATGAACTTTTTGGCCAGTCCAGTACTTGAAACCTTATTTATCTGTCTTTGTTCTGTTTTCTTGATGGGAATGGAAGAGTGTGAATGGAGTGGAAGGTTATAGTATTCTAGGCTGGAAGTCACTTTTCTTCCGAATTTTGAAGGCACTTTCCGTGTTCTCTTTGAACTCTCAGATCCTTCTCATTCTTGATTGTACGTGGTCTCTTTTTTCTTTCTGAAAGCTCGTAGAGTCTTCTTTTCTCTCTGCTCTGAAATTTTGCAGCGAAGTGCCTTGATGTGGGGGCATTTCCTCTGTTTCGAGCACTCCGTGCGCGCCGTCCTTCTGGTTGCTTGTCCTTTAGTCCCTGGAACTTTTGTGTCGTTGCTCACTTTCCCCTTCTTCCTGAAACCTCTGTTTGGACACCTGACAGGTGGAACTGGCTCTGTGGTTCCTTCTTTTCTGTTGTTCATTATTTCTATTTTTTCTTTCAACACTTTCTGAGATTTCCTAAGCTTTTCTTTTATCTCTACTGTAACTGTTTCATTTCTAAGGTCGTGTTTAAATGTCTAAGAACTCTGATTCTCTCTTTCTACTGTGGCATTCTTTCCTTTTTAATGAACACAGTATCTTACCCCGCGGAGGATATCCATAGCTTTTTTAGAAAGGGTGTTTTCCCTCTGCTTAGCCTCTGTCCCTATCTAGTGTAAGTGTAATGCATGCCCCATGTGTCATGTTAAATTTTCTAGTAGCCACATAAAAAGAGAAAACAGGTGAAGTTAATTTTAATATTTTATTTAACATTGAAAACATCTGTGCATCTAATCAATATTTTAAAATTATTGATGAAATATTTTACTTTCTGTTGTTATTGTTGCAGAGTCTTTAAAACGTGGTGTGTGCTTTTCATTCGAAGCACATGTCAGTTTGTACTGGCCACACTTCCGGTGCTCAATAGCCCGGTGCAGCTAGTGGCCTCCATTTAGACAGTGTAGTTTCAGACCTTCAGGTTGTTCTTTTCCTACCTATTTTGATTTGTCTTCCTTGGTTGTCTGCTTAAAATGAAAGAGTTGGGAATTGAAATGTCTTAGGAAGTTTTTGGATAGAAGAAGGCTTTGAAGGTTTGAGCTTTACTATAATATGATCTAGGTGGGCTGTTTGGGAAACACCTGACGTCTGCATCTCTAGATCTGGTCTGTTCTTAGGCTGATCAACACCCCAGAGAAGGGTCTTTTACTGCCTGGAGGTGTGGTGCCAGGCTTTGAGAGCCACCTGGGGTAAGGAGGCTGTAGGATCTCTGCGTTCAGCATGCATACAGCCACTGAATTCCTATTTTTGATAGTTGCTCACTTGCTGCTTGTGCTCCACATTGCCCATCCAGAGAACCCTCAGTTTTACACTGTGCAGAGAAGAAATCTCCGAGCTTCTGGGCTGCTCAGGAACGTGGAAGGGAAACAAGGATCTAGAGATAAATGCTTCTTGGGTAGCACACCCTCCTTCAAAATTAGAGGACCTCGTGCTGTCCTCAAGGCTGCCTAGTATCCTGTTAACGCTGTTGGGTTTCAGTTAGAATTGCAACTTTCTCAGGCCTGCTCAGCCAGCACTTGTTATCTGCTCTTCAGCCATAAATGTTGGACCTGCTTTGTTAGCCCAGGAAACTAGGGATAACTCTATAATGATATTTTACAGGATTCTCAGCTTAAAAATGGAAACAAATTACCTTTGAACGACTGTAAATTTCACTCAATCGTCCTTTATCTTTTCTAGCCAGTAGGGAAAAGAAATGAATGTGGCCCAATAGTATCAGCTCTCATCCTGTCTCGGGAATACTATGTGACCAAGACTTTAGTGTGGGAAGCCATACTCAGATTTACAGTATTAGAGAGTAGCTTTCATGATACTCATATACCATGTGGGTAATCTGAAACTCCAAGAGGAAGAGTTGTCTTTTTAGATCCCACAGTGGTAGAGGTAGAAATTCATCTCACAGTGTCCTCTTCCTGGGACCAGCAGGGAAACTGGATGAGCAGGTGCCTACCTCACCACAGATAGTATAGGACATTAGCTAAGCAGAGCTACAGTATCTCCATCACTGAGCAGTGGAAATACTGAGGGACAATCATGCCAGTAGACAGAGCTATGTGGCATACCCATTGATAGTTCAAGAGTGGAACTCTTTCTGTCAACCTACTTACAGTGATTCAAGTTGCATTTAAAAATTAGGTAAATAAAGCGTTCTTATAAGTCATATCATCTTATGCTAATCTTCAGTCTGATACAAGGAAAAGACAAGGACCTATAACATTTTGTTTTCTGTTTCCCCCATACCAATAAAACTCAGAATATAAGATTTTTCTAATTAATTTGACTTATTTTGTGTATCATTCTGAATTTGTTTCAGTAAACAATTGAGGATTATGCTAACTTTGGGGCAATAATGAATGTAAAATTTAGAGTTTTACTGATTATCAGTTAACTCATTTTTAATTAGTTAATTTATTTTTAAATATTTTATGTATTACTTTTAGAGAGAGGGGAAGGGAGAGAAAAAGAGAGGGAGAGAACCATCAATGTGTGAGAGAAACATCAATCAGTTGGCTGTCACATGCCCCCAACTGGGGACCTGGCCCACAACCCAGGCATGTGGCCTGGCCGGGAATCAAACCTGCGGCCTTTCAGTTCAGAGGCTGGCGCTCAATCTACTGCAACACGCCAGCCAGGGCACTCGTTTTTAATAAAGATATGATTTATGGTGAAAATGTCAGATTCATTGTGCAGATCACATCTGTAGCAAATACATGTACATTTCTAAATGTACACGTCGACCTTAAGTCTGTTAATCTAAAGGCACATGCTGAACTATCTGGTAGCTACTTACAGATTATCAACGGGGGAGAAGCAACAGGATAACATTTGTAATGTGACTTTATTTCTTTAGCTCCCAGAACCATTTATTTTATTCCGATTGTACAAGGAATTTATAGACCTTGCGAAAGAGATCCAGCGTGTAAATGAAGAACAGGAGACAAGAAAGGATAGCCTCGAAGACAAAAAATGGCCAAGTACATGTGTAGAAATAAACCGAATTCTTCTAAAGAGTAAGGACCTTCTAAGACAATTGCCAGCATCAAATTTTAATAGTCTTCATTACCTCATAGTGCATCTCAAGCGGTAAGAACTTTGTATAAGAGGAGTATCCATTAGTAGATGGATAATTGATCAGTTTTTGTGTGTTTGTTTTTTAATTGTAGTAAAATAGACGTAACAAATTTACCATCTTAATCATTTTTAGTATTTTTTATTTTTTTAAAGATTTTTATTTATCCACTTTTAGAGAGAAGGGAAGGAGAAAGAGGGAGAGAAACATCAATGTGTAGCTGCCTCTCGCACACCCACCGCTGGGAACCTGGCCTGTAACCCAGGCACGTGCCCTGACTGGGAATCGAATCAGTGACCTTTTGGTTCACAGGCCAGCACTCAATCCACTGAGCCATACTAGCCAGGGTCTTAGTCATTTTTAAATGTATAGCTTAGTAGTATTAGGTAAATTCACATCGTTGTGCTATTATTTTTAAATGAGCATTTCATTTCTAATATGTGTTAGGGAAAGGGAGATAATGAATGTATTCATGCAGCCAATAGCGTTTCCTCAGGTGCCTCCTATGTGCCAGACTCTGCATGGGAAAGCGAGAGTGAAAAACGTAAGGTTTCTGTCATCTCTTCTGCTTGTCAGCCTGTGGGGCAGACCTGCAGACAAGTGCAGAGCAGCGTCATTCATGTTCTAACGGAGCTGTGCACCGCATGCAGAGGCATACAGGGAGGGAGGGTCGCAAATCAGAGGAGGTAGCCCTGAGCCAGACTTGAAGAACTAAATAGTGGTTTGGCAACAGAGAATGTGCAGAAGAGCATCCCTGGCAGAGGGTAATGGACTCGGAGACATAAGAAATCATTCTGCATTTGGGAAGCATAAGTAATTTGGTTAGGCTCTGCGGTAACAAGCAGTAGCAGGAGTGAGCTAGTTAGGGGCCTGGTAAAGAAAATCTTCCATACCTGGCAGATGAATTGACTGTCTTCCTTCTGTACCTACTAAAGAATTTTGAGCCAGGAATTTCACATGCTTGGATTTTCCTGCTCGATCTGTCTGGCAGCAGTGTGGAGAGTGGTTCAGAGGAGAGGCCTTCACTGCAATTCAGATTCCCTTGAATAGTCCTAGGAGTAAAAAGGTGATGAGAGCCTGAAGTCAGGCCGCAGTAGTGGGCGTGAGAGTGGGACAGAGAGAGCTTTAGGGAGTGCAGTCAGCCAGGCTTGAAGACCAGCTGTGGCCAATGAGAGAGAGTTTGACAACAGTATTTAAGTTTCCAGCCTCAAGACCTGCAGCTTTAGGGGTTGTTTCTTTTTTGTTTTTGTTTTTAAATTTTCACTGGTAAAACTCCAGAAGTTCCTTCTACTTACTTAAGTTATATCCTGGTATTATAAAACTCAACTTGGTGTGTGGTCAACATTTAATCAAATAAATACATCCTTGTCTTAGACTGCTGTAGCCCATTTTTTCTGCGCCCCTCCCCACCCATAGTTAGCTGCCATCGAGGAAATCTGACAGGCAAATCTCATACAGCTCCATGTGTCTACTCTGCAGAGTCGTCGATCATGCAGAAGAAAACAAGATGAACTCCAAAAACTTGGGAGTGATATTTGGACCAAGTCTCATTAGGCCGAGGCCCACAACCGCTCCTATCACCATCTCCTCTCTTGCTGAATACTCAAATCAAGCGCGGCTGGTGGAGTTCCTCATTACTTACTCCCAGAAGATCTTCGACGGGTCCCTGCAGCCACAGGAGGTAGCGGTGTGTAGTCCAGGCAGCGCTGCACCTCAGGTGGACCAAGGCTGCCATCTGAAGCCTCTGTTATCAGCAGAAGAGAGAGACCCAGAACATTTCATGAAGTCACTCTTTTTCTCTTCAAAGGAAGTGAGTTTTGTCCTTTTTGGAATTGTAATGTTTATGTTAAGTTAAAAATCTTTGCACTGTTCATTGTGAGGTATGTTTCGCTTCGTCAAGTTCAAAGCTTCTTTCCTGTCAGCAGGACATCCATACTGCAGATGGTGAAAACAAAATTCTCGAACCAGTTGCGTCATTTGAGGAACCGGAGCGAAGGCAGAACGCCTCAGAGAAATGTGATGCCTGTCTCACTGGTGAGTGGTCGCGTGGAGTACGTGTTCGCTGGCTTAAAACTGTATCAGTGAACCATCATCAAAAGCCCACAAATTTAGACTCCTGAAACTCCTAATGTTTTTTCAAATGCTTCACCTGTCACCTGCCTTTAACACATTAAGCATGTGTGTATGTGTGTCTTTTTATTTCCTTGTTCCTTGCCTGCAGTCATTTTATTCGCTGATAATTGTAGTTGCAGTGATTGGTAACTGTCAAGCTGGTAGAAATTCTCCCATCTATTACTGTAATGCTGTACATTCCTAGAGCTAAATTCCACTTTGTAGAATTTCAGCCCTATGTGTTCAGTTTGAGGCATAATCAAACAGCAGTGACCCAGCCTGGCCGGGTCTACAAAGTAGGGGAGCCAGCATTCATTAGGTACCTGTCTGCTCTCTGCTAAGCACTGTGCTTATTGTTTTGATTCCGTTTCTCTGATTTAATCTTCAGAACAGTGCTGTAATTAATGTAGGCAGTATTAACCCCATTCAGCCATAGCCTGATAGTGCGAGAGAGGTGAAAGGGTGCCAAAGGTCATGCCCCTAATAAATAATGCAGTCTCTATTCGAACCTACCTCTGCTTACTTCACTATCCCATGATCTAGGGCTCCCAATGAGAATAGTTATAATAATGTCATTTGTGAGTGCTTATTTATACCAAATAATTCTGAACATTTTTCATGATTAGATCATTAGGCCATACATCAATATAGATCCAGTTACGATTCTCTTGACAAATGAAGACCCTGGGGGACAGGGAGATCACCTTGCCCAGTGCAGATGCGGTAGAGCCCGAGGGAAACCCCACAGCTGGGCTTCAGAGTGTGTGCTCTTGTCCGTTAGGCTCTGAGTTTCCCTCCGAACTTCGGAGTGTGCTTTGGTTGGTGTCTACAGCCCGAACGCGATGAGTCAGGCCCCCTAGAGTGGTCTGTGAAAGTGGGCGTGGAGAACAACGGATTGTTGCTCTGGAAGCCCAGGGAAGACGGGGCGGCAGTGTCAGGTGAGGGAAGGCAGATGAGATGACAGCTGTTGGATTCGGGTGGGCACCTGTCAGCAGGCCGCTGCCCAAATGAGGAGTATGAGGGAGAGGGCTGAAATTTTCCAGAAATGGACATTTTTTAGGGGAGACGTAGCAAAAAGGAACAGGGCTTAATGGAATGGAGAGTTATCGTTTGAGAAGACATGGGTCATGGGTGCAGACTTGATAGGAAAGAGAAGAAGGTAAGTCTGGGACTAAATAGTAAACAGAGTGAATGGCAGTTTTCCCCTTACAGTAAAATTATTAAACCTTAATTGGATGGGATGAAGGGTATAGTTCGTTTATTAATTGACTGGGTTGAAAGCCACCTAAGGCATTTCATACAGTGTGGTCTCACTGCGGGTTGAGTGTGACTAAAGCAGATTTAGGGGCTGTCAAAAGTGTTGGGATTCAAGGGCACCACCCGTCTGTGGCTGGCCTGTAAATTGGTGTAACTTCTGAGGTGACTTTACGAATGTCTGTGTGTCTAAATCGTGACACCCTTGGACACAGCGATTCCTTGTTCATCCATGCACAGCACGTAACTTCAGCAGGTGTTGTTTTTGTTTTAACTAACCCGCAGTGAATTTTGTAGCTGTTTATTATATTTATTTCAGGAAATATAAAATTGTAACATTTTTATTCAGGGTCCACCTTTAAAGGTCCACCTTTTTATTCAGGGTCCCCCTGCATAGCCCTGACCAGGTAGCTCAGTTGGAGTGTCGTCCCAATATGCTAAGGTTGTAGGTTCGATCCTTGGTCGGGACACATACAAGAATCAGCAAATTAATGCATAAATAAGTATAACAACAAATTGATGGTTTCTCTCTCTCCGTTCTTCTCTCTCTAAAATCAGTGACTAAAGAATTTTTTTTAAAACTCCTCAGCATTGATACCTGAGAATAACTTGGAAAAACATTAAGACCATTGTTGTTTTGAGAGCATGTTTGTCTGTAACTCATTCAGACCCTTGTTAAGCAGGTGTCAAGAAGTTTGATTTTCAAATCAATCTGTTCCTTTTTCAGACAACAAAGTGCGTTTGCTTGCAGACCAAGGACTTGAATCAGCATCACAAAAGACGGGAGATGTTTGTAAAGCTCTGAAATCTGATAGGGAAACAAACAATGTTGTTGAGAGGTACACTCCAAGGACCAAGATTAGACCTGTGAGTTTGCCTGTGGATAGACTGCTGCTTCTTGTAAACCCTCCTCACGAGAGAAATGGCAGAAATACGGGAAGTGTAAATTCAGACAGATTGTGCAAGAACCCTACCTTTGAAGGAGTTCATACCCCTCCTGTTTGTTGCAAATTTGATGGCTTTGACCAGCAAACTCTACAAAACACTGGGGAGAAACAGTGTGAGCCAAACGACCTGAGTGCGAAGACTGCCCTGATTGTGCCCGGTGCACTCCAAGAAGGGGTGATGACGAGCATCAGGATTGCTGGGGACCCTCTGGTCAGTGCCACCCAGCCCAGTAAGCCATATCCAGAACCAGTCAGGTCAGCAAGACAGGTGTCAGAGGGACGGTCCTCTGACTCTTGCCCTGCCGCCCCCGCCAGAGCACCCAGAACACTGCAGCCCCAGCACTGGACAACGTTTTATAAACCACCTGCTCCCGCTGGTGGTGCGAGAGGGGCTGAGCCTGCGGCATCCTCCCCAGGAGTGCCTCCTGGCACAGCTCACGCTTCTCAGGAGCAGGCGCGGAAATCAGTTTCAGACTCAGAGGGCGCACCTGCGTGTCCCTTGAAGCCCACAAGTAAACCCAAGGAGAACGGTGAGGAGCGTGACTTGCCTGATGTGCAGCCAACGTGCCAGAGGCCACGGCTTAAACGGATGCAGCAGTTTGAAGACCTGGAAGATGAAGCCCCACAGTTTGTGTAGGGTTGTCAGAACTCAGCTTTTCGTCTCTAGTTGTTTTGTTTTGTGGTATTGTGTTTGTTTTGTGAAAGAATTTTGACAGGGCCCCTTTTGTATAGGATTGCCAAATCGTGGATTTTGCTTTTTGTCATTGTCCTTGGATTGTGTCATATGCTGTGTTGGTTGGACTGAACGGTAGAACGTTCCGATAGGGCCACATCTGTGTCTCACTGGAATTGTCTATGTTTCTGAAGTTGTGAATAAGTAGGTGAATTCATATTTTTTAAAGTTTAGTTGATTTTCTCCATAAAATGGTCCATTTAAATGCATCCCTAATATATGATGTAGTTCTCAACTAATAGCTGCCATTGGGAAAAATCATCTTTATTTTTTTGAAATAAAACTATGTGCTTATTTATAAAAAGGAATGTTTCTGAATGCAAGTGCCTGAAAGATCTTTGTGTAGTATGATTTTTTAAAACACAATTTTATAGTGTGTCTTTGACCACTGTGCTTTTTACGGTATGTATACAACCTTTTATTTTTCAACTGGCAAGTTTTTGTATTTACGTAATGGCCAACAAGCTTGCAAATCTGTATTTAACTGCATTCCAGTTGACTGCCAGACTTACGAGTGGTGGTGAGTTGAGCTGTACAAAGAATGCACTTAGACCTGTTTCTGAGTTACATGCCGTGGTCATGTCTTACTTGGCTGTAGACGGTTTTAATACATTTAATAGTTTTTTATGTTTTGGCTTTGTTCTACGTAAACTTTTGTTGTTCAACAGTTCTGAATGTTTTGGTATTTTATATAATGGTCCAAAAAATGCTTTAAAATTTAATGCATTTCCTCTCCATATTGTCGAGGTTTAAAAAAATATTTCTTTTGTATGAAATCTTTTTACTTATGAATAATTTTGTGTACTTTTTCTACCCGGACTTTAGCCATTGACAGTGTGTGTTTCCTATGAATCGTGCAAAGATTTATTTAAGTTGGTCCTGAGTGTAGTTCAGTAAGCCTTGTTGTTTGGAACTTGAGAGGAGGTATCGATGATTGGATATATTTCATGTATAAATTTCCCAGTTTTTACAACTAGTGCAATTCTGTTTTCTGGGTTTCATCGTTTGCCTACAATAGGATATAAAAGGGACAAAAAATAGCCTTTTTGTATGTGTGAATTCTGTTTGTAGTGAATGCTTTTGTATGACGGCATTATACTTGCTAAAATATATATTAATCTGTTAAATTATCTCACATTCTGCGGCTTCTTTGAAATCGTTGCCTCTTAGGGGGTGAAACTTGAAGGTTTATTAACTATTGGCTTAGTGATCGACCCTTGGGCTCACAATCCCTTTACTTACTACAACGTGGAATGTGTTTCATGGGAAGTTTTTATGTAGGTCTACGTGACAAACCCTTCTCTGCTGGGGCCGTGTTTCTAGTCTTCATTGTACAAACTATAAAAGAGCTGCACGGCTACAAAAACCCAAAAAGGAAATAAGCCAGCAGTTACCGAGCCCTCTCCCTGTGCCACAAACCCTACTAAGTTCCTACATAAATCATTTCAAGGTGACAGCAGCCTATAATGGGTTAGGAGCGTACTTTTTTATTCCCGTGTTTTAGACGGGGAAACTGAGGCTTCGTTAAGTGGTGTGCCCTGGGGTCCGGACTCAGACACAGGGCTCGGAGTCTGATGGTTAGGCCCCTAATGGCTGTACAGTTACTAAGTAACAATGTCAGGTAATGTTCAGCAATAGAAGGTTTACCTTTGGTGGCATTGAGTGCATTCACGTTGTTTTGTGACCATGACCACTGCCCATCTCCAGAGAGAGCATCCCATAATGAAACTTAGAAAAGGCACTTTTGAACTCCTTCAGTTTTCTTTTTACTGTATTGAGACAACCCACTGAAGAATATGTACTCATTCTGCCCATTTGCTTCCCCTCACCGGTAGCCTCACAGTGAGAGTTCCACTGGGGGGGTTTCTGCCGCTAGGGCTCTCCGATGACTTTCCTGCTTAAGCTGTTAGTCTGTGGACACTTTTTAGCTTCCTGGGGCATTAAACAAGTGTCTCCTGAGAACCTGCTGCTCTAGAGAACCCACAGTGTGCACCGCACCCTGACACCCAGTAACGCGGGGGCACTCCATCATCAGGAAGTCGTCTCGTGGCTCATGGAAAGAAGGTGAGCCAGCGGAGAGGGCAATGGTGGGGAGTCCCTTTAGAGCTGCTGGACGCCCAGAGAGCTTTGTAGAAAGTATATTGTTCAAGTTTCCAAGAAGCCATTTGTGAAGGGTTGATAATAACTTCCCCAGATAGGTGTGTTTTACGTGCTGAGAATTAGAATTTACGAGTGTTTATAATTACTTTGGGTGCACCTTAGGCAATGCATTTCTTTTGATACGGAGATGAAGATAGGCTCCTCCCTCTGAGAGACTTGGTGCCTGGGGATCTCAGAAGCAAATAGAATCCTACCTCACTTTCTCGGATGATTTAATTTAAAAATGGCACTGTGGTTACACTACCCCATTGCAGGTGACATTGTGTTACTCAAGAGTATTTGTACAAGTACAGCTTTCTCTAAATGGCAAGCATTGTGTATTTTTCTGACAAGTTACAGTCAACATAATTCTCCGGGCTTTCCCAGAGGCAGGAAATGGTTTTGATATGTTGGTATGATTATAAATGTGGACAACTCAGTCACTGCCGTTACCGCAATCTGAAGTTCAACAAAGTTGCCACATTCACAGTAAATATGCAAAAGTCGATTACATTTCTGTACCACCAACTGACAAAACGAGAGCTTTTAGATCTCTTAAACAATAGCATAAAAAGATGGGAAATGCCTGAGGATAAGTCTAACAAAATATATACAAGATCTTCATGGAGAAAATGTTAGACTACATCAGGAGGCATTTAAGGAGATCTTAAATAAATAGGATGTCTCACGATGTACAGGGATTGGAAGGCGTGCCATTGTGGAGATGTTCGTTTAGCTTACATTTATTTACAGATGTCCGTGTAGCCCCATCCAGTGCAATTTCTGAACCATTCGAAAGTAAGTTGCAGACATGATACCCCGTTGCCCCTAAATACTTTTAGCCGTATTTCCTCAAAACAAGAGTACCCCTGCATGACTGTACCGTAGTGTGACCGACATCAAAGTCAAGAGGTCACCATCAGCAGATGACATCTAATCCGCAGACCACATTCAAATTGGCTAATTGTCCCGCTCGTGTGTGTCTCTCTGTGCCAGCCTCCCGGTCTAGGGTCACACCGTGCATTCCGCTGTCCTCTCTCTCATCTCCCTTCCATCCGGAACAGTTTTTTCAGTCTTTTCTTTCATGGCCTTGACACTTGTGGAGAGTATAGGCCGGGTATTGTATAGAATGTCCCTCAGGTTGGGCTTCTCTAATGTTTCCTCACGCTTAGATTCAGGATACACGTTTTTGTCAGAACACACCACAGAAATGATGTCGTGTTCTCACTGGATCACACCGTGAGATACACAGTATCAGGTTGGCCCCTTCCTGATGGTGTTAATTTGATCACTGGGTTAGGATGGTATCTGTCACGTTTCTCCACGGTACAGGTAACAGGACGACGTTCGCGAGGAGATTCTTTGAGAATCTATGTACACGTCCTGCTCCTTATCAAATTGTCACCAGTTAGTCTGAGTCCACTAACACTTCTTGCTTGCACAGATTATTACTATTCGGTTGTCAAATGGTTGCTCATGCTTTGACTGATACTCTATGGTGAGAGCAGCCCCTTCTCTGTTCATTTGTTGATTCATTTATGCTGAGTATGGCCTCACAGATTTCTACTCTGTTCAGGAAGTTATGTTGCTGTCACTTGTTTTGATGCCAAACTTTTCTCAGATTTGATCTATGGGAGTCTCTTCCGGCTCATTTCTATGTGCTTTTGACTTTTCGAGCTCTTTAGATTTTTTGACATAGGGACATATTCCAAGCTTATCTTGTACTTTTCCCTGTCCCAGCCGTTCTTCCAAGGAGCCCTGGTTCCTTGAAAACAGGGGTGTCACCCTGGCTGGTGTGGCTCAGTGGATTGAGTGTGGCCCTGTGAACCAAAGCATTGCTGATTGGATTCCTAGTCAGGGCATGTGCCTGGGTTGCAGGCCAGGTCCCCAGCGCAGGGGGTGGGGTGCAAGAGACAACCACACATTGATGTTTCTCTTCCTCTCTTTCTCCTTCCCTTTCCCCTCTAAAAATAAGTAAATAAAATCTTTTAAAAAAAAACAGGTGTCAAACTCCTTTTCACTGGGGACCACATCAGCCTCACGGTTGCCTTCAAAGGGCCGAATGTAACTTTAGGACTGTATAAATGTAACTACTCCTTAACTAGGGGCAAGGAGCTCTATGTTCAGCCCTTTGAAGGCAACCGTGAGGCTGATGTGGCCCCCAGTGAAAAGTTTGACACCCCTGCTTTAAAAGACCAAGAGTAAATGGAAAATAGGAGCTAAGAAGTGCTCATTGCTACTGGAAAGCCGTTGGTTTTAAGGCCTGTTGGTGGACAGGTCCAAGAAATACACGTGTGTATAAACACAGGCATACTTACATACTTCTGTGTGTACATATTCACTGAAAACTCTGAGTTCGCACGGATACCTCCAATTCTAGTTCAGTACTTCAGGGTTTAACCTAGTCTTTCACACGTTTGTGACTCCTTTCTCTCATGGCGGGAAACCCGGCTCCCATCGTCCCCAGTGTGTTAGTTACTTGCTCACTCTTCCTTTATGATGCAGCCTCCCAGCAGTGCCACCTAGCTCCAATGATGCCAAGTGAGCCCTCAGCTACCGCTGCACTTGTCCTGGCCACACTCACCGCATATGAGCCCACTGGAACCCCAGTGAGGACGAGGCCAGCTGAGTCCTTGCCCCGGCGCTGTCGATCCTGACCTGGCCATTTGAATCCCAGGCCCTGGTCATCCAGCTGAATCCTCCACCCCAACAGGAAAGGGAGGGGAAGGATAAATTCGTGATTTTTTTATAATAAGCACCTATTAAATATTTGTTGAATTTATTTGGAAAAGCTTAAAAATAAATGATTATACACATTTACAAGAAATGTTTAAGCATAGGTGTATATATTTATGAAATTATAGAAAGTTTAAATTATGATTTGCTATCACTTTTTTGACAGCTCTAATACTTGCAAATAATTTTAAAATAGTACTTCCTGGAATAACTAAACCATATTACATATGCTGTTTTTAATGTCTTTACAATCAACCGGTTTAATTTGCATATATAAAATTAGCATCCTTTTCAAGAAATAGAGTAAAAGAGACTAATAGTCCATGATTCTGAGTTACAAGTTCTATTTGGGCATGCTGTTGGCTTTTAAGTAAACAACGTGGAAAACCTGCCTCGGATTCCTGGACAGGGTCCTGCCCGCCCGTTGCAGGATGTTTCCCACCTTCCTTCGAGCACTGGAAGAACTGGAAAGGTGGGCAACAGTGTGACCAGTGAGCTTTTCACTATCTAGGCAGCGGTGTCCAGCCTTTTGGCATCTCTGGGCCACACATTATATACGCAAACACTAACAAAAACAAAAAAATATCGCAATGTTTTAAGTAAATGTACAATTTTGTGTTGGGCCGCGTTCATGGCCACCCTGGGCTACGTGTGGCCCGTGGCCGCGAGTTGGACACCCTGATGAAGAGTGCGGCTGAACAGTGAACATGGCCCAGAAATAGGAAAATGAGGACACAGGCCCAAGTGCAGGAAGGTCTTACTTACAGTTGGAGGCTCAGAGCCTGGCGTACAATAGTTGCTGTCTGCTAAATTAATTATACCACATTTCATCCTACATCAGAAATTTGCTTTTGGAGATCTACTTCCAGCGAAATCAAAACTTTCCAGTGCCCAGCTATTTTCTTCAAAGTTGTGAGAGTTCATCTAGTCAGTTGCCCGTCAAATCAGAGTGTGGTGGGAGTCAAGGCCGGAGAAAGCAGTGAGTCTGTGAGTTCTCCATCTACAAGTGCACTTACACGTTTAGTACAGATTCAGTGAGCATTTTAAGTGATTTTTGTTTTAAATAATAAATGCAGAAGTGTGTAAATGCACATTGTCATTTAAAGAATAATTAGAAAATGACCTCCCATTTGTCCCAAAACTCCCTTAATAGAATGTTAAGAAGCCACCAGAGCCCCCTCCCTGGTCACATGCCTGCTCTACCAGCTGTAACCATTGTTTTGAATTTTATATTAGTCATTCCCTGGCTTTTTAAAAAATTTGCTACTTATGTATTATTTAATTTTACTGGTTTTTTTTTTTTTTTACATTTTGCAAGTGAGATCATTGATTTTATGGCTTGCTTCTTACATTCAACATGTTTTTGAGATTAATCCATGTGGACATTTATAGCTGCAACATTTTTCATTTTGCCTTTAAAAAACCTACTGTGAAGTATTCCTGTGGTAAATATACCATAATATTGCTCGTCCCCCCGTTGATAGACATTTAGGTCGCTTCCAGTTTTATTGTCACTATGAACAATGCTGCATTGAAAACTTAATTTTACCTTTTCTTTCCTTCACTTTTGTTTTTAACAAAGTTGCTTTGTGGTTGTCATCTAATTTAATCCTCACCAAATCAGGTATTCTTCACTGTCTTTATCAGGCGAGCAAGTAGACTTCAAAGAGGTAAAATGACTTACTCTAAGTTATATAGCTAATAAGAAAGAGTGATAGGACTTGAACCCAATGTCTTTATTATAAATTTTGTCTTTAAATACTGTTTATAAATTCTGTCTTTCTAAATTATTGCATCTGTATTTTTTTAAGACAGAAGCTGTCATAAATCTTATCTTTTTAGGCTATATTTTTTTCTTTCTAGTTGCTAGGAGACTGATCTTCAGGGTTATCATATCCCAACTGGAAGACCATTTTTAGTGTTTGTGTATTAAAGCTTATTCATTTAGTTGTAACTGTTGCATCTAAAGCTGCCAAAGTTTGCCTGGGTTATAGCTGGTTTTGTAGGTTACACTTTGTTAATGACGAGAGAACGGTGGAGCAGGTGACAGCATAGACACGTGTATCCCTCCACACTATCTCGGAACAATGCTGTCGTGGAGAGCTGTTGAAGATTTTAAGCACAGAGAGAATAGGGTTTGCATGAGATCTCTTAGCTGCTGCTCCTCGTTAGGAAAATACTTAGCAATCCAGGTGAGAAATGGGCCCTAAATTATGCCACTGTCTGTGGAGATGATGACCTAAATTCCCATTTATTTTTAGAAACATAATTGACAGGGATTAGTGACTCATGTGAATGTGGGGGAGGTTGAGAGTGGAGCAGGGCAGGGAAGAGAAAGGGACGCTTAATCTGGAAGCCATGGACTTAGCGGCTTTCTTCTAGTGTCCTCAGAGAAAACCGAAGGTGGAAGTTCAGTGTCTTGCTTGCTGCTTTAGGCAAAGCCAAGTCCCATGACTAAGTTAAATGGGGGTAGTTTTTGTGTTAGTATTCTCTAGGAAGCAATCTGTGATTAGATCTGTTTTCAAATGAAATGCATTATTTTGTGATTTGCTGAGTTTCCAAAACTAAAAAAAAAAAGTGTTCAAGAGAAAAACTAAACAACTGTCTGCAGGGCTTATTATTAGCAAGGAAATTGGGCTTGATAATCTGTCCTTTCAGGCTCTGACCCTGATTCTGTGACCTTGAATTTAAAATGACTGGGATGTTTCTAGGCGTTAGAAACCCTACAATCATTGCACCAAGCCATTTCATTGTTTTGTTTTGTCACTGTTACTACTGTCCGCGCATCACCTAGAAAACATCTTTGAAGAGCTGGGGGAAAAATTGTCGACCCGAAATTCTATAAAGAGGGAAAATATCTTTCAGGAATGA
Organism: Macrotus californicus; assembly: GCA_007922815.1. Lineage (NCBI taxonomy): Eukaryota > Metazoa > Chordata > Mammalia > Chiroptera > Phyllostomidae > Macrotus > Macrotus californicus. Next base: position 819 of record VMDR010011617.1, on the reverse strand, counting down.
AGGTGTACTGTAGATGTTTCGGACAAACTAAAAGAATTAGTCACTAGCAGACCAGACCGGTAGATCATCTTTAGGCAGAAGGGAAATGACGCCAGATGGAAATACAGAAATGTGGAAAAGAATGAAGGCCTCCAGAAAGGGGGATGTAAATGAATATTGGCTGTTATAAAACAGCCAACTAGTAACTTGGAGTCTGAAATTTATGTAGAGTTAAAATACATGACAACGATAATGGAAAAGGCACAAAGACAGAAGTATGATAAAGCTCTAGCATCAAGGAAGTGGTGAATATTTAAGATATGTGTTGTAACATCAGAAAGAGTGATAAGTTAAAAGGGGGGGAAATGAAATATTTGAGTAATATGAAAGCCAAGCAGAAAACAGATGACGTAGTGGGTCAAGGAGAAAATAAATAGTTGGATAAATAGTACCTATAAAATCACCTAAATCAGTAGTGACATAAAGCGAAAGTGGACTACATACTCCGAGTAATAAGCTGATGCTGTCAGACTAAGGAGGAAAACAAACTTATCTGCATCCTGTGTACAAGAGACACATCTTAAATACAGTCATACAAACTACAAGGAGGGAAAAAGATAAGCCACACAACGGCGAATAAGAAAACGGATGCAGCTTAGCTAATATCAGAGAAAACAGATTTTAAGTCAAGAAGCATTACTAGAGATAAAGAGGGATGGATATTCTGTCATGATAAATCAATCTATAAGGGAGATCTCACAATTATCAGTAACATTCATTCAAATGTACAAGGCAAAATAGACAACTAAAAGGAAAAATGGACAAACTCACAATCTTAAG